>CP098280.1:0-85999 GCA_023658475.1 Epichloe elymi | reverse complement strand
TCAGTTTTTCTTTATTTCTAATAGTTCTAATAATCGGATTATTATGATTCGAACATAACTATCTCCCGCCCCAAACGAGATGCCTACCCACGCCGGCCCTAATCCGTTTATCATTTATGCGAAGCTATGCTTCGCATCAAGAGTACTTGGACTTGAACCAAGAATTTGAAGGTTGAAGCTTCCTATTTTGCCAATTAAACTACACTCTTTTATAATATAGTTCAGAGAATATCCGATTCGAACGGATGTAGCTATTTCTAACCTAGTAAAACTCAAACTTACCGCCTTAAACCACTCGGCCAATTCTCTTTAATGTGTATACTAATTTAGTATATATATATATTATTTATAATTCCTCAGTGGATCGAACACTGATAATATCCTTATCAAGAATACACTTTACCTGTTAAGTTAAGGAATTTTGAGTAATAAAGGATTTGAACCTTTAACATTTTGTGTGTAAAACAAACGTTCTGCCAATTGAACTAATTTCTCTTTTAAGGTTTAATTATACCTTAAATTTATTATTGTTTAACAGTATCCTGTTTTATTGTTATAACGATAGCTCCTACCATTACTACTAATAAAATTATACTTACAAGGAATAATCACATACTGTAAGATGTATATAAAATATTACCTATTGTTGATATATGGCTTGTTTCTGTAATTGTACCATCTCAACTGTTACTTGTTACAAACATAACATTATGTGTGTTTATGTCTAGATTTTTACTTGTATTCATTATTATATCATTATATTTACTTGTAGGTAAATAGTATAATATGTTACTTAATTTACTGTTATAACTATTTAATATAGCTATGTAGTAAGGTAATAATTGGAATAATGCATAGTTAAATAATATTGTTATAAATAAAGCTAAAGGTATACTATTTACATTATTACTTTGTAATTCACTTGTTCTTATGTTTATTAACATTAATATGAACAAGAATAAAATAGATACTGCTCCTATATATACTATTAAGTATGAAAAACCTATAAATGTTAATCCTGATAATATTAAATATACAGATATTGATCCAAATAAACCGATTAAAGATAATAATGAAACTATAGGATTTTTATTTATTATAACTGCTATACTAAATAATAATGCTATTACACTTAATATATCTAGAAATTCCACTGTATATCCACTTGTTAAGATATCCTGAACAGAGAATAATTGATTCATATTTATTTATATTGAGTTACCTAAGATTAGGAAATATATTGGAGCAATTTGCTCTAAAGCTTTTAGATTAATTTATATAGCTGTATACACAGCAAGTTTACGGGTAGTCAGATTTGAACTGACGCACGCTGAGTGGAAATCAGAAAGTCTACCATTAACCTATACCCGTTTAGAGAATAATTTCTCTATTTTATTTAATATTAAGATCCTCAGTAGTACATTGAAACGTATAAGAATAATCATACAACGTCAACAAAATGTCAGTATAATATACCTCCTTCATAACCTAAGTGGTGGTGATCTGTTAAGTGGTATGCTAATATTCTTCATAATCCTACAGCTAAGAATATTGTTCCTACGATAACGTGGAATCCGTGGAACCCTGTACCGAAGAAGAAACATGTACCGAATACACCGTCACTTATTGTGAATGATGATACGTTATATTCTATTCCTTGGAATACTGTGAATATTAATGCTAATAATACTGTAAATAATGTACCGTATATAGCTCCTGATCTTTCTCCTTTAATTAAAGAATGAACTAAGTACAACCTATCCTAAATGGATAAAATTGCCTCTTTCCCGAACCCAGCGGGATGCTTTCACATCACTAGGCTCTCCATGAAACGCATTCCTTATACTACTTTCTAATTATTTTCTGTGATATTCCATATGACAGGTTCTACATAGAGGGATTTGCTTTCTACGTCTCCGTACCATTAATTTGTCTAAAGAATTTAATTTAGGATTAAGATCCTTCATATGCCTTATATGGTGCATTTCCACTCTATATTTTGAATTACATTTGGCACATTCTAAGTCATCAAGAGTTGATAAAGACACAGATCCGTATAACGCTTTGATAACAGGACTACTATCTGTTAAGAACTTTAACGTAGTTTTATATGAAGGATTTAAAAAGCTATAAAATTTTTTCTTTTTTGGGTCCTTCATATCCTTATGTGTTACCCCTAAATAGGGTCCAAATTTATTAAAAGTTTTCGCTATCGTACCCAACGAGAATTTAGCTGTAAGTAGTTTAGCACATGATTGTTTCAAGTAATATCCTACTGTACTAGCTAATCTTGGGTAATTATGCGCAAATTTATAATAATTTAAATACCCTCTAAACACAGCATTATACATATGTATAATTTGTCTATGTTCCAAGGACATTCACACAAATTTTGGACTAGATTTGTTGTTTTTCATAAATTCTGCATTATGCAGTTTATTTACTATTCTTTGAATAGGAGCCTCCATTCTAATCTTTTTAGAATTTCTTCTTAAAATATTATTATGTTTGGGCTTAGAATAACTGAATTCTTTTGCTCTTTTTATGTTAGTTCCTAGGAATAATACGCTTTCTGTATTTAGATTTGTGATCTTAGTTTTAGATTCGCTTAAAGTTAATCCCATAGCAGATAATTGGTTTTTAACCTTGGTAAGTATTACCTTAGTCTCTTCCAAAGTACCCTTCACCCCTATTATTCAGTCATCTGCATATCTAACATATGAGATTTTCTTAAAATTCGGGTCGCTAAAATTAGCTGAAGGATATAATCTACTTTCTTTAGCTAAACTTCTAACTAATTGCATATCATTTCTCTTCTTAGCTCTTGATATTCTACTATGGTAGTTACCCGCTATTGAAGACAATTTAGATTTAGACCCCTTGTCGAAATCTTCTTTAAGTCTAATAACCATTTTGTCCAGTTCGGACATAAATATATTAGCTAGAATGGGACTAATTATAGATCCTTGAGGAGTTCCTACTATATTACTCTGATATTCTCTGAATTCGAAGTAACCCGTTTTCAAAGCTTTTCATATTAATCTAGTGAATTTACGATCAAGAATTTTTTTTTCCACAATATCCATTAACTTAGAATGATCAATAGAGTCAAAACATTTTGAAATATCTCCCTCTATTATTCAGGTTGATGGTTGAAAAGTCTGTTTAACTGCTTTTAATGCAGTATGACAACCTCTCTTGGGTCTAAATCCATGACTACAATCCAGAAATATAGGTTCGAAAACCGCTTCGAGGATCATTCTTATGGCCTCTTGAACAATTTTATCTCTAGGAGACGCAATTGTAAGAGGTCTAGTACCACCGGAAGCCTTTGAAATTTTTATTCTTCTGGCTGGTTTGAATTTAAATGATTCATTCTTTAGTTTTTCAACTATTTCGTGTATTACTTCAACTGACATACCATCCAATGTTTCCGGGTTTACGCCAGGAGTCATTTGTCCGGGGTTACTTTTTAATTTTTCATAAGCTATTCCGTATATTTCAGGATCACACAATAATTTGTATAGATTTCTATCTATGGGTTCAGAAGTTTTATTTTTAGATCTTTCGTATAAGTCTTTCAATTTCTTTATTACATTAGACTCTGGGTCTATAATACATCCTGTACTGTAACTACGAATATTGAAAGCGCCTTTCACTACAACCCTTCCCCTTATATCTGCAGTGTTACCTACAGTTTTGAGTACTATGATTGTTCTGTTACCATAGGAATTACTTCCCTTAGGCAATCCGAGAGTTGCTTTGTATACTCAATTACTTTCCTTAGGTTGTCCACTCTTGTTCTTAATTATGTTTCTTACATAACTCGTAAAAGTCTCTCAATTCTGTATACCACCACTCAATTCACAGAAGACTCTAAACGTCCCATTCCTTCCAAGACGATTCCCTACGCGAGAGGACGATGAACAATAGACTTTAGGCAATCAAGCTTTAACCATAGAAAGAACAGTCTCAACTAATATTAATTTTAGAAGGTTTATTTTAATTATAGTCTTTACATGAGATGCTATGTTCAGTATCGGGTTTTCCCCTCCACCTAACTCATGGACTGCATATATGTTTGAGAAATATATATCTCTTGATAGAGATTTGGTACACAAGCACAGCTCGCGCACGTGGTGTGCGTAAGTTATAGTAGCACCACTAGATAATAAGATTACTGTGTTTAATAAAGGTAATTCGAAAGGATTTACAGGTTCTATACCCATAGGAGGTCATTGAGCTCCTAGTTCTACAGTAGGTGTTAATGCACTGTGAAAGAATGCTCAGAATATAGCTACGAAGAAACAAGCTTCAGATACTATAAATAATATAACACCTAAGTTTAATCCTTTTTGTACAGCTAATGTATGGTTACCTAAGTAAGTCTATAATAAAATATATTTCTATATTTGTTGGACTATATCTTAATTAATAGGTTATAATAGCGTATTAATTTTTAACGTTTAGTCTCTGAAGGTATTAAAAGATAATTATTGATCTTTTAATTCCCTGCTGATCATCCTTTATTAAGGGTTTTCCAGCAATTGGTTAAATTTAAAGAAGGCACTTACATCATTATAATCTATTTATTAAAGCTCTAATTATTAATCTACCTTTTTCAGATAGATGTTCTTTAGATATTATCATATTATAAACGATTTTTCATTTATTATAGTCATTAAGTTTATCTCCTATTAAAGGATATTTATCAAAATAGTTAATAATGATTTTAATATTATCAATAGAAGAAACATATAAAGATAAAACTTCACCTGGTTTGTTTTCATAAGTAGTTAAGTTGCAATTTAAAAAAGAAGCTAACTCCTCCATAAAGGGTTTCATATCAGACGATGTAGATTTATCATATGAACGTTGATCTAATCTAAATTTAAGTGAAATACTTTCGCTTACAGATCTTTTACGTGTTTCTGATTTATCTTTCTTTTCTATATATTTAATCCCAAAATGCCCATCTGCTTCTGTAAAACCTGCAAATCAACTATTATCTATATAATTTCCATTATATAAATTACTTTCAGGTATATTTAAATCGTATTTAGCATTAATGAATTGAATTAAATCATTAAATCTTTTATTTTTAGGTGTTCTTAACTTTCCATGTATTAAATTAATAATATAAATTAGACTTTTTATATCACCTATAATATAACGTATTATATTATTACCTGAAGATTGAAAACGTCCTATATTACCTAATTCCGATTGAAGAAAAGTATACATACCTAAATTATCCTTATGAGAAGTGAATACTATTCTAGGATTAAGTACTCTATTTAAGGTAGTATTACCTAAAGAAGGTAAAGAAATATATCCGTCACCTTCTAAAAGACCGGCTAAATAATGACCTAAATCATTCTTTTTAAAGACTGTAATATTGTTATTACTTTTATAATTAATTAATGTTTTGTTAATATCGTCAGATGATATGGCTCTAGCTATATTTAAATTATAATGAGAAACGACTGGTGTACCTTCTGAGATTATATCTCTAAATCACATAGTCATAGATGCAACTAATGTACCTAATGCTAAGTATAGGAAGATATAACTATTATTAAATAAGTGCATTGATAATGCAGCGTTTACTGTTAAAGTAAATAATGAAATACTTGTGTATAAAGGTCACGGTGAAGGTGACACTAAATGGAAAGGATGGTCTTGAAAATTACTTCTTATTGTGTTTGTCATTTATATAAATAATTAGAATTAAATTAGTTTCGAACATTGATTTAAAAGCCCCTAAGACGAATCGAACGTCTATCATGATATTAACAGTATCATGCTCTACCGTTGAGCTATAGAGGCTAAACAGTAAGAATTGAATTAAATATTTTAGTATATAAGACATTAATTTACTGAGACGGTAACTATGTAACTTAATACTAAGTTATATTATTAAGAGCGGAGCATCTATAAATTAAAGTTCAATTATAATATCTACATATAAGTGTAAAAGAATATGCTTTATTATTGTAGCTCGCACACGTATAAAAAAGTTTTATAGTATTTTTACGTGTAGTTAGAGATAAAGTTTTATTTATTATATCTTTACTAAATTTTACTTCTATAGAACGAACAAATTTTTTGTTTTGTGTGCGCTGCGCAGCTTCGCTATGAAAGTAATAAATATTTATTTAGATTTATAGAAAGAATTATTCTTTCTTGATTTGATGTATTAAATTTATTCATGATTTATTAATATTATTAATAAAAAGAAGCAAAATCTTCTAACGGAAAAGAGGTGAATTGAACACCTAAGTGTATAAAACACGACACGTAGCAAGTGCCTTACCCTACCAATGGAAGACTTTTCCATAGCTTTATATAAAGCAGCCAGCGTTTTACTTAGGTAAACAAATACCAAGGTATATAACGAATTAGATCAGAATCGAACCGACATCTATTTCCGTGACAGGGAAATCCTTTACCTAATTAAGTTACTAATTCTAGGAGACGAGAGATTCGAACTCTCAAAACATATTATGTACTAAATTTACAGTTTAGCCCTTCTTGCCAATAAAGGAACCCTCCTTTATATAATATATTTTATTATATTATATATATAATTATGGTTAAAATTAATTAATCCCGTGCAACTTCCACTACACGAACCGTATTTCGACTTAACACTAATTAGAGTCACGCATACGAAGATTTCCAATAATAGAATATAAAACCTGCTTGTTATTTTTACTAATCATTGAAAAAGCAAACTTATTGCGCATACTCTTTTCAGCATGTGACGAGTGGTTAGTACCAATCCAAGGTTAATTCACCGTGACATGGTGATTCACGATTACTAGTAATTACTTATTCATGTAGTCGAGTTTCAGACTACAATCCTTAAAATTTATATCCTATTTTTAGAGATTAGCTTAAATTCACATTTTTGCATCTCTTTGTGTAGGAATATGTGGCACGTCTATAGCCCACAATATCACACAGCGATCAAATTTATCATACAAATAAATCAAATAAATTTATTGATTCATACTAGATTTAATAGTTAATATTTGATCTAACCCTTCTTGAGTTAGATGTTGCTTATTGTTCACCATTGTCACAACTTTATCAAATTCTATAAAATCTAAACTTTTCTTACCTTTAATAGGGTACTTTTTAAAGAAAGGTATAATTACATTACTAATATCTTTTAAATTAGTTATTTGTAAACTAACAGAGTTACTTTTTAAATAAACATACTTATCTTCAGTTAAATTAAAGAATTTAACACAAAAATTAATTAACTCTTTTTATGTGTAAATCTATAGAAAATCTTAATTGAACTCTTGTGCTTAACTTACTAGTTAAAGATTTACTTATTTTAATATTAAAACTACTATCTCCACTAGAAAATCCGGCCATTCATTGAGGATTCGGTATATCTTTAAATATATACTCAGGTTTATTTGCCTCAATGTCTTTTCAAGTAGGGAACTCTTGTTTAAGTTTAGTAGTTAAACCTAAATTAAGAATTGATTTTAAACCTACTACTTTAAGAAGACCTGGATCTTTAAGATGTTTTCTTTCCTTTATAAGAATAAAAGCTTGTTTAAATATATCATAATCAACTCTTTTACATGTTACAAGCGGATATCCATCAAAATGATCTATAATTACTTGTAAGTCTTTGATAGATTCAACTCTATACTGTAAAGAATGTTTACCATGTTTATGTATATTACCTACTTTTCAAAAATATTTTAGATTTTCTAAAATATCTAGATCTTTAGAATGTAATCCTATAGCAAATACGGGCTTAACTCTTCAATTTGTGTCATAATTTTCATTATGTTGAATTGATATAGAGAAAGTTCCTTCTGCATCGGTAAAACCTGTCATGAACCAAGGATTAATTAAACCCATAACATCTTTTTTCTGGGAAATGTTATTGGCTGAATACGTCCTTATTTGATTTATTTGGTTAGAAAGGATTTTGACTTGATAATTTCTTTCGAAACCCGTTAGAGTATACCTTAATGTCAATTTCTTAACATAACTACCGTCTACTCGTTGCTCTTTTACAAATAAAGTATTACCTTTATTTGACTTAGATCCGCGATAACCCATTTCTTTTTCAATCATTTTCTGGCTTGTTACTGTACCTGAGTAATTACTTCAGCCACTAGTATATTTTCATATATAGCTTAGTACCAGAAACTTTAGGGTGTCCCCGGAGTTTGATAGTTTATCCCACGATCATGATTTCCTAGATCATTCAGCAGGCCATGATGACTTGTCTTTGTCCCCTTTTTCTTTCCAAATCCTGGATCAAATGCTTTATCGTAGAGCTTACGCTTTAAAAAAAAAATAAAGCCAGGGATTGCGTTAATTTCATGGAAACCACAGTTTCACAACATTAACTGAAAACAGCCGTGCAACTCCTGTAAAATATTCAAATTGTGGTAAGGTTTTTCGTGGATCATCGAATTAAACAACATACTTCACTACTGGTGTCAGAAACGGTCTAGTGATTTCAGTTCCTGCGTTGCCACATTACTCTTGAGGTGGAATGCTTACACTTTCATTTATAGACTAAATATTGTTTAATAGTTAGTTTACTACTGATAAACTAATTTATTAAAGCTCAATCTAACCTATGGCATTCATCATTTACTGCAAAGACTACTTGGGTATCTAATCCTGTTTGTTCTCTGTGCCTTCGTCCTTCAACGTCAGTTTTTACATAGAGGGCTGCCTTCGCCTTTACCGAGTCCCTTTGGTATAATAGAATTTCATCTCTCCTCCTCAAGTACTGCCCTCTTATATCAAACTCTAGTCAAGTACTAACATTATAGAAGCTATATTGACCGTCTAGGTACCCTTTAAACCTAATTAAGATGAATAACACTAGTCTCTTACGTATTACCGCGACTGCTGGCACGTAATTAGTCAAGACACGATATATATACTGTCATTATCAATATATAAACAAAGCTTTATTCAATTTTAATACAATCTTATAGATTATATATAGTAATATAATCAAAGTAAGACTTGCCACTTCTCCAAGTTGCCAGTTCAGCCGTTAGGCCATTGACCAAGATTCCTCACTGCTGTACTAACTTGCATTGGGGTTTTTTCAGACCCAATGTGGTCGATCAACCTTTCAGCTTCGACTACGAGAGTTTTAGGCTAGTTAAGCCATCACCTTAACTACTACCTATCCCGAAGATATTTATTGTCCTCTTAAAGCAGGATTACATATCCCTTTATGTATTATGAAGGATTTACCTTCACTTTAAGGTCGGCTAAGAATATCATTATACTCACCTGTACACCACTTTTTAATTTATGCGAAAAAGCTATCAATTAAAACGTACGATTAGCATGTGTCAAGCACTTGGACAGCATTCAATCAGAGCCATCACCAAACTCATCTATTTTTATGATATAAATTTCTTTACATCACTATAAGTTCTAACTTATTTTGTTATAAGGAGAATAATAAACTATATAATGTTTTGTTTATAACCTTAGTTATAAGATTACTAGTCTAATTTAAAATTTATATTGGTTCGCTTAGTAAATAGCTAGCCAGCTTAGTTGGCTATATATGAATAAACAACTATTCATTACTTACTATTAGTTTCTATTATTATAATTTATAATTTTCATTATTCTTTAAGTTATAGATAAATTATTATTGTATATATAATTTTCCTAAATAACTATTTATTCTCACTTATTATTTTATTTAAGCATATTTTGTTTTATGTTGTTAACACGTATATTAGTGTAAGTCTAATCCATCTTTAATATATGAAGAAGTCAATACTACGAATACTTGTGCTTTATTTTTTTCTACTATTTACTATATCACTTATAATATCGATGTTATTTGATAAATAACCAGATACATATAAAGTAATAAAACTAGCAATTAACAACAATAATCAAGCTATTCCTAATCATACTTTGTTATATTTAGCTGTAAACGTAAATCATTTAATAATTAAATTATACGCTGTTATACCAAGTATACGTTCAATAAATAATAAATTTCATTTATTACTTGTAATATTATCAGCTATATATAAAATTAACATAATTATTATTAAGTAGGTGATACATATATGCATCACATAATTAGCATTTAATAAACTTAATATTGTATCTATATCTGCTTGAGGTTCCATAGAAAAAGCTGAAGAAGTAGGACTAGGGGAAGGTATATTAGTTTCTTTTGAAGTAGTTACTTTACTACTATTAATACTATTAACCACTGTAACTGTACTACCTGCTATAACAGCTCCTGCTGCCATCACACCTAATTTAGCTGTAGTAGAAAGTCCACTAGCTTTAGCTATACTAGCCCTGCTTTTATTCCTGCTACTGCTGCACCTGTACCTATATTTGTTAATCCTTTAGTTACACTTTCAGGTATATTAATACTAGTATTGTTAAGATTTATAGTATTTTGATTATCACTTACTTTTACTTCAATGGGTTCTTTTATACCTTCAGGAGCCATAGCGTACACCGTATCCGTCATAAAATATAATGTAACACAAATTAATACTATAATCATTATATGTCTAGGTTTTATATAGCTTTCAAATACAAGATAAAAAAATATAGTAGATAAAATCATAATACCGTAATCCATTAATATAGAGCTATATTTCAGATATATATCTTTAAATAACTAATTATTGATAACCTAAGCTATAATCTAGATACTATTTATTGTATCTATTTTTATTCATATTATCTATATACAAATTCAGTTTATTTATATCTTCTACAGATAAGTTTTTAAATCCTTTCCCTAAGTTGTAGTATAGTACACTCACTCCTAAAGAGAAATTATTAAAATATTTGCTTTTTCACCTTGTAAATTATACTTAGTGAATAAAGGCACTATCATATAAATCATTATTATTTCTAACGACTAAGTAAATCATATCTTTACTTCCCTTTTTTATACTACCACAATCTAAAGTTAATATTATTCTGTTTAATAAATCTTTATCTCTATTGTGTTGAGCTATAGAAAATGTAGCGTCATAGTTAGGTCATTTACCTCTTGATGAGGGCTTAGAAATAAAGAATGAACCGTCTGCGTCAGTAAATCCTGTTATATAATAGGGATCTAGTACTAAATTATTATTATTGTTAATAATTATATTTGATACGTCGAAAGGTTTAATGTCTTTAAATTCATTAATTTTAAATATAGAAGCATTTAATCCTTTCTTTAAACTAGCTTTATAAGATAATATTTATTTATAACCATCAAACGTTAAGTGATGGTTGCTACTCATTAAAATAGCAACTTTACTAAATAAACTCTAAGAAATTAATTTAGTAGATTGTAAAGGGGTAATCGGTAAAATGGGGAATTACTACTCTTAAAATGTCCGATAATCTTGTTATTCTGTAAGATACATAGTCTTTATAAATTTCAACTTTACCTACATTATCGAAATATGCTTGTATTTTATACAACATATCTATATCGGAAGGATGAACTGTAATTTGATAAATTAGTCTAACAGTGTAACCGATTTTCGTCGAACTTGCTGAAACAGTTTTAATAGTAAAATTACCTTCACCATCCGTATAACCTGTTAATCATCATGGATTAAGGGATATATTTGTCTTATTTAAATATTTATTCATTTTGATAGGGCTGTCTATACTAATGTAAATCTAATCCGTCCTTAATATAAGAAGAAGTTAAGACTACAAATACCTGCGCCTGAATAAACGCTATAGCTAATTCTAATCCTGAGAATGCTATTATAAATGCTAATGGGATTAATCCTAAGATAAAAAAGATTATTCCTGAATTCATAATGTTATAAACGAATCCACTTAATATTGCTAATAACATGTGACCAGCTGTTATATTAGCTGCTAATCTTAATCCTAATGAAACATTTCTAGCTAAGTATGAAATGAATTCTATTATTACTAATAATGGTAATAATCCTAAAGGACATCCAGCAGGTACTAATAATGAGAAGAATTTTAAACCGTGTTTAGAGAATCCTAATATTGTAGCTCCTAATACTATTGTGAAACTTAATGCAAATGTTAATGCAAAGTGTCCTGTAGATGCGAAACTATAAGGTACCATACCGATTAAATTATTTATTAATATAAATACAAATAATGTGTAAATAAATGGGAAGTATATTTGTCCTCCTTTAGCATTTATTTGTCCTGTAACTATATTGTGTATTGTTACGTATAAAGATTCTTGAGCTATAGATCAGTTGTTACTTACTAATTTGTTTTGGTTAGTTGCAACTAAGCTTAATATTAATGTTAATAATGCTCCTAATGTTAAGTAGAATCCTATGTTTGTTATTGATAAGTGTAAGTTACCACCTAAAACTTCTAAGTTTAATATGTCTCTTATTTCGAATTGATCTAAAGGACTTCTTATTTCTGTAAATAAATTTTGTGTGTTAGAAAACATTAGTAGTATAATCACTACTATAAGATATATATCTTTAAATAACTAATTATTTATAACTAGTCGCTTTAGCTACCTAGCAAGCTAAGCAGCACACTAATTATAATATTTTTATAATATATAAATTTATATTATATTTTATTTATGAACATACGTGATAAGAATAAACGAACTATTCTTGGTAATATGTATTTAGATAATACGTATAATACTAATACTATGATAGTAAAAGAAAATACTACTTCATTCATGTAATAAAAAGGTGTTAATTGAGGCATATTTTGTTTTCTTTTTATGAATTTTAGCTTATACAGCTTTAATACGTAAATTATTTTAATCGTAAGTTAGATAAGAGTTTAATAATTGTTTTTAAATTATTATACGCTATATATTAAACTATTCATTGAGTAGTCTAATACGTTTAATATTAATGAAGGGTAAATTCCTAAGAATACAGTAAATACTACTAATATAAATAGCATTGTGAATTCTCTTTTATTTACATCATATACACTTTCTTCTAAGAATCTTGTGAATGATCCACCGAAGGCTGTTCTATTGAACAAGTATATTGTATATGCAGCTGAGAATATTATAGATGAACAAGCAAATACTCCTAATATTGGTAATTTTTCTAAGATTCCATATAATGACATGAATTCTCCTACGAAATTTATTGTTAATGGAGCTCCACAATTACCTAATGCTAATATGAAGAATAATATTGAGAAGATAGGCATTAATTGAGTAGCACCTCTATAGAAGAATATACTTCTAGTTCCAGTTCTATCATATAATATACCACCTGCACATATGAATAAACCACTAGATACGAATCCGTGAGCCAATCCTAATACTATACTTCCTTCTATACCTTGTATTGTATTACTAAATGCACCTATTAAATATACAGCTGCGTGACAAACAGAACTGTAAGCTATTAATTCTTTAACATCTGTTGTTCTTATTGTACTAAAACTAGCGTAAATTATTGTAATTACAGCTATTGTGTAAATTACAAATGTATAATCTAATGCTGCTTTTGGTAATATAGGTAATATCATTCTAAATATACCGTATAAACTTAATTTTAATACAATAGCGGCTAATACTATACTACCACCTAATGGTGATTCTACGTGAGCTTTTAATAATCAATTATTCAAGAATATAGTAGGTGTTTTTACAGCAAATGCTATAAATATACCTATAAATAAGAATATTTGTGTTTTATATTCAAAATTTAATTTGAATAATGTATCGAAATCTGTACTACCCATTATTGAAGATATACTTAATATTGATAATAATAAGAATAAAGATCCTCATAATGTATATAAGAATAAATAATAACTAGCACTAACTTTGTTATCTGACCCAAATATACCTACTAATATAAATAGAGGTGGTAAGATACTTTCGAAGAAAATATAGAAAGACATTATATCTAATACCATAAATACGGCTAGTAATAATGTTTCTAATAATAACATTATAATTATGTAGGCTCTTACATTTTCTTTTATAGAGTCTCAATTAGATAATATTGCTATAGGCATTATTATTGTAGTTAATAATATAAAGTATACAGATATACCGTCTACTCCTAAGTAAATATCAAATAATTGTACGTTATAATGTTCTTGTACAAATTGGAATTGATTTGTACTACTGTTAAATAATATAAACATAACTAATGATATAATTAAATTTATAACACTAGCTATTAATGCTATTATTTTAGTATAGACTGCTGAAGTTTTTTTATATGAGTCTACACTAGATACTATTATTGTACCTATTAATGGTACGGCTAATAAAGAGGATAATCACATCTTATAAAAGAGGTTATCTTCGAACTTTAGATTGTATATTTATACCTATGGACATGCATTTCATGGTTGTACTTTTAAGAATAGCCAGCAATGCTGGCTAGAGCTGGTAAATAGTATATTAGAATAAACTAATATTTATAAGATATATTCCAAATATGTGTAATAGACATGGAACTAATACTATAAATGCGAATAGTATAGGTAATAATACAGTTCAACAGAATGACATTAATTGATCAAAACGTATTCTAGGGAATGATGCTCTTACTCATATGAAAGTAAACACCATCATTGAACTTTTTACACCTAAAGCTAAACTATATAATAATCCATCTACTGCAGAACTAGTTAATAATTCTCTTAGTTTGAAATATTCGTTAGATGTTATTCATTCTACGTTAAATAAATAAGCATAGATGTAATTTATAGAATCGAAGAAGTAAACATGATCGAAACCTAATAAGTAACCTCCTAAGAATAATATACTAGTTAAGATACACATAACTACTATACTTGCATACTCGGCTAAGAAGAAGAAAACGAATATAACAGCAGCGTGTTCTGTCATGAATCCACTAACTAATTCAGATTCCAACTATTAATCGAAATTTTTATTTTCTATAGGTTTAAATATATAAATATTATTATAAATTAAATTGTTATTCATATATTTACCTACCGTCACTTTAGATATCTTTAAGTATTTAGCTAATTCTACATTATTGTCAAATTTCTTAATTAAATTATTATTTAAATCGAGAGCTTGCGCCTCCTACACCTTTTAAGTACTTATTTATTTTTTTAGCCATAATACTTCTAGTTTCATCACTATGAGTCTTACCGTACATAGGATTTAATCCACCAGGTTTGCTAATTAAAGATAAAGCTTCTTTAGTATGATTTTTACCATACATAGGATGGCTATTCTTATCTTTATAATATTATTTCATTTTTTTCTATTGCTTCTATAGTATGTTTATATCCTGACATACTAGTAGCGTTTAGTTTAAAATTATAAAGAGTTGTAGGGTTAAAAGATTTTATATAATTTGTTTCTAATGTAGTTAAATCTTCGTTACTTATTATTTTACTTATATAACTAAAATATTCGAGCTTTAGCAAAAGCTTGCTATTATTTTTTTATAAAGGCAGCCTCAACTCAATTAAATTTATCTAATCCATATTTACTGATTGCTCTTTGTAAATTAATATTCGATTTTTTATTATTTAAATGTTCATTTAATCTCAAATATAGATCTTTGGCACTACCTATATATTGTTTATTATTAATTGTATTTACTGCGCGAGCTAGGAATAAATACCACCTTTACCTTTTAGTACTTTTCTGAATGAATCTATATAATTTTTATCGTTTAACTCTTTTAAAGTTAAAATAGGTATAGGGTTTCTATCCTGATTTTTGTCTGTAGGTTTAGATGAATAGAATCTTTTAGACTCTATAGGATTATAGTTTAATTTATTTTTATTAGTATTTAGCTTATATATACTTAATTTCGATTAAATATTAATCTTATATTCTCATATAAGTTTGGACTATATCATATTTAATATTTTTAATATTAAATGATCACATTTAGTCTCTGAAGAGTTAATTCGAAATATATCAAATTATTTCCCTGCTGATTGTCTTATACAAGATATTCCAGCAATTTGTGATCTTTAATGAGGCCAAATCTACTTAGCCTCAGCTAAATCAAATGGAGCTCTATTAGTTTCAGCTACAGCACCTATAAAGAATATGATTAATATAACAAATAAAGGTATACCTAATCATATAATTTTTTGGAATTGTACATTAATATTTAAGTTTAAACTATTAGTTATCATAATAATAATTAATAATACTGAACTTAATACTAATTCGTAACTAATTAATTGAGCTGTACTTCTTAATGACCCTAAGAAAGCATATTTACTATTAGCACTTCATCCTGCTAATAATATACCATATGTAGCTAATGATGATACGGCTAACATAAATAGTATACCTAACTCCATATCACCTAGAGATAATCCAGGTCCATATGGTATAACAGCATAACCTAATAAAGCAAATATTAATGTTACTATAGGCCCTAAGAAGAATAATATTAAATTAGCTTGTGTAGGAGCTACATATTCTTTTAATATTAATTTTAAGGCATCAGCGAATGCTTGCAATAAACCGTAGTACGAATTCATCCTATTTTATACATTTATGATGAGCACTAAACTCACATAATACAGTAAAAGTTATAGGACTTTCTCCCTAAATAATTGTAACATTAATTACTTATTATCCATTTAACAGGTATAAAATTTATACCCTGTACTTTTTCAAGTAGGGTCTGACTATATCTTAAGCATTAAAACCTACAAATTTTAAGGCCCACCACCGTTTAGTCGATGAACAGCACACCTTACTGAATTACCAGTAGTCGGTGTTTGGCTGCGGATTGCCTATTTCCTTTCGTGCATCTATTTTGATTTTACTATACCTCGAGTCATTACCTGAGCCATGTATTAGTTTCTTAATACATTTAGTTAAAATAGCTTTAAGGGGTTTCCGCAATTTGATGATGTTTAGCAAAAGGTTCACTTTTACTTAGGCCGAGTAAAGTTTCTTACACTTTACTTAGTTTTTTTTTCCCTTTATAGAGCAACACTATAAAAATATAATCCTTTATATTCTTGATTGGTATCTAAATATTTGCTAATTGTTTTATTACTTATTTGTAATTCTTTAGATGCTTCTAATTTAGAGCTATAACTAGGTTTATTTTTATTTAGTAATATAAGTTCATCATTAACTTTTTTATACACTCATACAGAAACAGTAACATTTACAGCTTTTTTTACATTATTTAATAATGAATTTTTTTCTGAATTGGTCAATTCATGACTAAATAATAATACTAATTTTCCACCTTTTATAGTAGCTAATCCAGTATCCAAGTGATTTAATATAGATCTGTAATCTACATTAAAATAGTCAGCTGCTTTTTGCATACTACTGAAGGGATCTGACAATAACTCTAAGGTTGAAGCATTACAAACTCATATTCTACAATTATTATATTTTCTTAATCCAGAGATTTCCATTAATTTTTCTATTTCCATATCGTTTAATTCATAACTAAATATATAATTACCCTTAATACCTCCTTTAATTCATTTATCAAGATGATTAGTTATAATTCTATATTGTACATTTAATAATTTAGCTACTGCACCTTTAGATTCATATGTATTTTTAATAATAGTACCCTTTTCTCCTATAAAATACATTCAAACCTTTTTGGCTATAGTTCGATTTAAATCTAACCCTAGTGTAGCGTCGTTTATTAGTTTATCTACAAGTTCAAAAGATTCTATTTTATTTGTTAAAAACAAGCTATTTTTATAGGGTACATATGTATTTAAATAAACATTTAAAGTTTCTCTAGCTACACCTAAGTAATTAGATAGCTCGTTAATACTATTAAATATGCTACAATTAGTATCTAACTGTCCATTAACATATTCGTACAGATAAATTCTAATACCTTGATACTTATTTTCAAAATTTGATTGTAATTGTTTAAGTTTAAGTATTTCATATAAAGAATCGTAAGTTTGAATATCATTTAAATTACTTTTAAATATAGTATTTAATAAGGGTAAGTATTTTTGCTGCAAGAAATAATTCTCTTTTTTTTTCTGCATATTTAAATCACAAATTTCTATTATAGAAAATTCGAATTTGTCTCAACCAACAGTTTTAGCAAACGTATGGAATCTGTCGTCCAAATTAACATTAAAATGGCTTTTTAATCTCTTTTGAAAATCTTTAGCTCTACCAATATAAAAAATATTAGGATTATTTTTTAAAGTGAACATATATATACCCCCTTTACCTTTTAAATCCTTAAAAAAAGTACTAAGCACAGTTGAAGATAATAAATCTTTACAAATACTTACTACATTTTCTTTAAAAGGATAGCTTGCGCACACAGGGGCTTTACGGTTTTTATATAAAACCTCTATAGCTTTATCATAACTAGATGTATGATAAAATCTTTTAAGGGAAAAACGGTTATTCTTTTGACCTACAGCATTTGGCCCTAATCTTCTTTGCATACTAGCCATAGTTTTTCTTTCAGCTACAGTTACGTATGCAACTACTAATAATGCTGGTAACATTAATAATAGATTTTCAATTATTGAAATAACAGTTGTTGGTAAATTCATTTTTATTTGTGCGTGAGCTATAAAATGCTAGTTAATATTCCTTTTATATTATAAAAAATTAATAATATATAATTAATTATACATTAAACTTTAGATAACCTAGATGCAAAAATAGTCAGTAATTAAAGAGCAAGCTCTAGTTAGTAAACTATTTATTATTAAGGAAATATACCTCATCTCAGAGTCGAACTAAGGTCCCGATATTAGAAGTATCATGCTCTACCATTGAGCTAATGAGGCTTGAAATATTATAAATCTATAATATTTCTTATTATGTAAATATTTAATTAACTTTGTAAAGGTAAGCTTACAAATGCGTGAGGTTTAGGTGGGCTTGATAATCCTCATTCTAAACTACTGTAACTTCTGTTTAAATTAGCTTGTAAGATATCAGTATAGAATCCTGGTGTTAATCATGGGTTTCTACTTGCTACTTTACCTTCTACTAATTGGTTATAAACTAAGTATAAGAATAATCATGCAGCAACTACACTTACGATTGATCCTACACTACTAATTAAATTTCAACCAGCGAATGCGTCAGGATAGTCTCCTATTCTTCTAGGCATTCCTTGTAATCCTAAGAAGTGTTGTGGGAAGAATGTTAAATTACATGTTTGGACTATATCTTAATTATTTAATAAACATATTAAATAATTTCCTTCGTGTAGTCTCTGAGGATCCTACTCATAACATGACTTGCTATTTTGGTTTCCTGCTGATAATCTAGATACACTTAAGATTTTTACTGTTATTATAGTACTTAAGCTTTATGAGAGTTTCCAGCATATAGAAGGATTGGAAGGGGCTAATTTTACTCTTTTTGAGTAGGTATAGATTGTAATATTCATTTTTCATCATTAATAATTACTCATTCATTTGTATCAATATTTTTTTTTATTAAAGTTCATCTAACTTTAAAATGGTTTTTAGTAGCATTGATAGAAGGGAAAATTAATTCTTTACCTGTTTCATTATAACAAAAGACGAATTTACCTCCAATACCATATTGTGGCGATAATTTACCTTTTAATCCTTTACTAGGATGACTATTGTTTGAATAAAATATTTTTATACTTTCACTAATAGCTTCTCTTGTTTCAACAGATGTAGTACTACCGAATTTAGGGTGATTTTCTTTCTTAAACATTTCTTTTAATTTATTAATGGTTTCAATATTATGTTTATAACCTGAAGAATTACCTGCAATAGTTAAAACATTATATTTTGGTTTGTAATAATCTATCCATTTTTGTTCTAAATCTAGACATATTTTAGGATTATTATCACAAAATTCTTTAATACCTAAGGAAAAATTATCTAACCCATATTTTCTCATTGCTCTAGTGATAACTAATTTAGATGGTTTATCCGAATTATAATAATAATAATAACTTACCATTCTTTTAGTTAAATTAATACTGCTACCAACATATAATTGATTAGTTTTATTATTGATAAAAACATATATACCTGCTTTTTTTCTTAACGTTTTGTATATATCTTTTTAATTTTTTTTTACGTTTTGAAAAAAATGAATAAACTCTTCAGGATTTAAAGGTGTGCTGCGAAGCAGCACCCCTGTAGAGCTATACAATCTTTTTACCTTTTCAATAAGTCTTCCCGTTTGTCTAACCCCTATAAATAATAATCAGAATTGTATTTTAGCTAATGTTAAGTTATAATTTAATCCTAACATTTTTGGTATTCAGAAGTATCATCCAGCGAACATTGCGAATACAGCACCCATACTTAATACATAGTGGAAGTGAGCAACAACGTAGTATGTATCATGGAATGCGATATCTAATGAAGCGTTAGCTAATACAACACCACTTACGAATAATAAGGTTTACTTATTTAATCTCTCAAAGCTAAAAATATAATCTTTATAAGGAGCATTTATTTCTGCATACTTTTTAATTGTACTATGATTAATATTTAAAGCTTTTTGAGCGTCAGTAACTCCATCATATTTAGATAGAAAATTCATATTATTATCATACACAAATACAGCTCTTTTAATATGGCTATTCTTAGTAATATTGTCTATTAAAATTTGACTTTCATAAGATTCTCAATCCTTAATTTGAGGACTATCCTCAATATTATAAGGTATATTGCTTAAATATCACTCACCTCTAAATAAACTTTGGGTTTTTATATTACTAACAATAGTAGAATGGTTAGAATTTATTCTATTAGCTATAGTTGATACCTGCGAAGCAGGAAAAATAACTAATAATTCTTTAAAAGAATTATAAATATAAACAGGGTAAGCTGAATTAGCTTCTATCATTCTTCTTTTACTTTCAATAGAATGACTTTTGTTATAAAAAGGATTATTTTCACCAGTTAAAGCTCTAGCTATTAGTCCTTTAGTTTCTTCATTATGTATTCTATTTTTAGCTAATTTAGATAATAATTGTTTCGTCTCTTCTGTATGTTTATAACCTAAAGAAGAATAACCTTGTTTTAATACATTATAATGAGGTAAAACAGATGTTATATAAAATGTTTCTCTAACAGTTAATATATCTACACTAACATGCTCTAAAATTTGTAAACTGAAATTTGATTGACCATATTTAAGTAAAGCTTTTACTATAGGCATGTTCATATTCTGTTTACTTTTTAAAAAAGCAGTATTAAGGTAATTTTTCATTCTAGCGTTTAAATGTGCAGAACTACCTATATAAGTATGACCATTTATATTATTGATAAAAAGATAAATACCTGATTGATTTTTTTGTTCTTTTAATATACGGCTTTTATCTTCTTTAAAGTTATTGTATATATAGATAGAATCTATGTTTTTTATGTTATCTTCTATATTATTACTAGAAGTTGAATACTGACGAATAATAGTTTTATTATAATTAATACTATTATTATATAAATAAGTTAACGCATTCTTATTTCACGGACTATATCTTCTCATATAATGTATATGAGGATCACGTGTAGTCTCTGAGGAACCTACTAAGATATTAAATATCCTTTGGTTTCCTGCTGATTGTTCAAAACTATACATTGTCACTGAATTTATAATAAATCCTAGTAGCATAGTTATTAGAAGTTCCCAGCATATAGTGATCTTTAAAGGGAGAGCTAAGTGGTTTATTAACCCTCCGATTGTGAACATGAATACGAATCCTAATGAAAATAACATTGAAGGTGTCATTTTAATAGATCCTCCGTAACATGTAGCTAATCATGAGAATATTTTAATTCCAGTAGGGACTGCAATTATTAATGTAGCGGCTGTGAAGTAAGCTCTTGTATCAACATCTAATCCTACTGTATACATGTGATGCAAAATTGTTAATAAATATTTTCTATTTACCCATACAACGATCCTTTTTCTATCACTAAGGTGTAGGATTGTTCTTGTATGCTTCTTTCACAAGAAGTATCGGACTATATCTTCATCTTTAAGCTCCTCCTGTTTTATTTGTTCTACTATTATTTAAATTAATTTGTTTTTGTATAGTTCTTATTTGTGTTAAGCCTTCTTTAGTTAGATGTATTTTGTTAGACACTTGGCTATGAACAGTTAATCATTTTTCAAAGGAAAGAGCTTTTTTAGTTTGTAATGGAAATAATTTAAAGTATGCTATTATGTCATTTAATTTTTTAAACCCTGTAACTGTATAACGATAAACATTATCAGTTCTAGATCTTAATGTTACTTTACCAAATCCAAATAATTCATATATTTTATTTAGTATAACACTATCTTTTTGGTCTAATATATAACGCATTCTTATAACATGGTTTAATGTATATCTAGTATTTGGTGTAATAGACACATTAAAACATCCTTCAGCATCCGTAAATCCTGATAATCAACCATCTTGTGATGTAATAACCACAGGAGTATTCTTGAACTTTATAGTTTCAGAACCAAAACGGTTATTTAAAGCATTAACTCATAAAGCTAATTGTTCGATTCTATGATGAATAGCTAAATTACCATTAAATAAAAAAGCTAAAAGTAAAATGTGTGAAGGTTCATCAACTATTCATCTATAAAAATCATTACTTTTACCACTTTTCCCTTGAGGATAATGTTTAACAACACCAATATTAAATTTATACTGTATACTATGAAGTATAGCACTTTCTTTTTGAGTAAGAACAAAACGTACTCTTTTACCTTCTGCGTAAGTTTGAATAGCACCATCTCCCTCTGCAAAACCAATGAATCATGTCAATCATTCATCAGAAAGAGGGTCTCTATTTTTAAATAATGTAGTAAAATAAATATGGAATACGGTAAATCTAAAAGATGTCTCGCGTGTAGTCTCTGAGACACTCTGTTTGTTACTTTTTAAAGAATACAGTGACAGATTGTCTGCTGATTGAGTATAACTAATTAGATTTTTACCTTTCAAGGTACTAATTAGCACTAAACTGTTCCAGCATATAGCGAGATTAATTATATTCCTTATATCACTATAAGGTGAAGCCATCGTAAAAAAACTTCACACGATAAATCCTAAGATTCCAATAGATAACATAGCGTAAACCATACCGATGTAACCGAATATAGGTTTGCTTGAGTTAGATGAGATAGTTGTACTTATTATACCGAATCCAGGTATAATTAAAATATAACAATTACTTTGATTAATTTAATAGTCTTATAAATCTATTAATATTAATACTCAAAAACTTACGTCTTTGTTAGGACTCGATCTTATACTGAACTTCTATTCATTGATTGTTTTAATTTTTTAATTGTATCTATACCTATTTCCGTTAAATGATCCTTATTTTGTATCATTATATATACTTTTCTTCATTTAAGGTAATTAATATGCTTACTAGATTGTAAATGATAAGTATTAAAATAATTTATTACTTTTTTAGCTGAACCAAAACTAGTTGATCCATAGTAATAAGTATATTGACCCTTTCTATAACCTATATTACCCCCAAATACATCTTTTAGTAGTAATAAAAGGGAATTCTCTTTTTGATCTACTTGAAAGTTTAATCTAATTTCAGGTATAGATTTTTCTTCTCTAGTAATAATTTTAATTTGAAAACTAGCATCTGCATCAGAAAATCCTGCTATTCAATGATTATTAAAATCTTTAGTGTTATTCATACCAAACTCTATACTTTCATTAGAATATTTAGAATTTTGTAGTATATTAATAACCTGGTTATATTTATTAACAGTTCTTAATTTGTTATTAATTAAATTAATAGCTTTTAATATACCATTTCTATTAGATATAATATATAAATAGGCATTTTTATCTTTAACTTTTCTTACATTACCGAAACCTATAGTTTCCTTTATGTAATAAGCTAATTGCACATCAGGAGAACTAAAGACAATTATTAATTGTTGTTGTGAGCTAAAGTGCCCATCTCCGTCTATTAATCCTGCCAAATAATGTCCAAATTGTTCATCGTTTAAAGGTTTTAAGTGTTTAGGTACATGAATAGATATATTTTTTATATGTTCAGTATTGTTGCGTATAGTCTCTGAGGTTCCACTATAAAAAGTGTTACCTGCTGATTGACTTCATTGTTTTAACTTTTTTACTATGTCTATAAAGATGGAGTATTTAAAACTAAATATCGAAGTGTTTCCAGCATATAGCAACATTAAGAGGCTTATAAATTTAACCTCTGGGTGTCCGAAGAATCCATTTCTTCAAATTTAACTTATTACCAATATAATTGGCATTCTCTTATTAAATCCAGGTACTGGTGGTAATCCCAGGCTTGTGCATATAAAAATATGGAAGAAACCGACTGTACATTAAGCAGCATTTCAGCCACCTACCAGTGAACCAGTCTGTAGCGGTCACTTAAATAACCGACGGTCTTCAAACGAGAACATTTATTGACCGTTAACACTAGTATTGCTAATATTTATATTAACTTTTCCTTATATCAATTGTTAATTGACATATATAACAACGTAAACCAAACCGTATACGCATTATATTTAAGAGTTGCAAGTAATAATTACTAAATATTAACTAAGTCTAAAGTATATTCATAATAGAATATTCACTCTTTTGGATCTTATATACTTTTACATCTGTCCTAAGAGCTTCATAACTTATACATTAAACTTTGACTTTTTTTCCTTTATATTTTAATTGAATTTATTAATTAATCTAGCTTTTTCTATCATTTCTACCCTTTTAATAGGATCTAAATGATTTTTATTTAAAAGATCTGTATGTATTTCTTTTCATGCTACATAAGAAGCAGATTTTTTAGTGTATAAAGTATAATTATTAAAATAAGGAAATACATTATTACAGTTTTGTAATCCCCCTATTCTATATTCATTTACATTATATACTGTATGTTTTGACACTTTTCCTCCATTAAATAAAATACAAATATGTTCTAAAATATTAACATTTTGTTCTCATTTTTGAGAGATATTAAAGTTAAAACTAAAACCTTTATCTTTATTTATTGAACAAGTAAAACAACCTTCTGCATCTGTAAATCCTGCAAGTCAACTATTATTTAAACTAGGTAAAATTGAAGTATATTTTAATTCAATTGGATTTAGAATAATTCTTCCTTTATTTGCTCATATATTAAATCCTTCAACATATTGTTCGAATTTTTCTTTTCTACGAGGAAGTATAAGATTACCGTTAAATAAATGAATTAATAGTTCTATTTCTTTTTTATTTTGTGTAACGTATCTACTAGTTCACTTAGATTGTGAAATTACTTTACCAAACCCTAAAGTTTCTTTTATAAAATCTAATACTTTAATGTCTATATTACTTTGTGTAACGACAAAAGCAAGATCACCTCTATTATTTATTATAAAAGAACCTTCCCCTTCAGTGAATCCTACAAATCAGGCTAGAAATCTTTCTGAAGGTAAAGTAACATTAGGTAAATATTCAACTAATTTTGAATAAAAAGGAACGAAATTAAAATTGTTTGTTGAAGTACTATAATTTAATTTAAATCTTATTATATTTATGCTATATTTATAGGTTAAAACCATTATAGGTATAATACCTAATATAGAATAATTAATTAAAATATGTCTTAAGAAAAGATGTTGGAATAAGATAGGATCTCCTCCTCCAGCTACTTCGAAGAATGAAGTGTTAAAGTTTCTGTCTGTTAATATCATTGTTATACCACCAGCTAATACAGGTAATGATAATAATAATAATACAGCTGTTATTACTACAGCTCACCCGAATAATGCTAATTTGTGTAATTTTATACCAGGTGTTCTCATGTTAGCTATAGTAGTTATGAAGTTTACAGCACCTAATAAACTACTTACACCTGATAAGTGTAAGGCGAATATTGCTAAGTCAACACTAGGTCCACTGTGGCTTTGTAATCCAGATAAAGGAGGGTATATAGTTCATCCTGTACCTGCTCCACCTTCTATACAAGCAGATAATATTAATAACATTAAGCTAGGAGGTAATAATCAGAAACTTATATTATTTAATCTAGGGAATCGTTACCCTTTAAGTAGTTTCCTACCCGGCCGGACTATGTTTTCATCATTATTCCAATTGAAATAATGAGCTTCGCGTGTAGTCTCTGAGGATCCTACTAATAATTAAAATAAAAATTACTTTGGTTTCCTGCATATTCTTCCCATGTATATATAATTGTTACGATTAATTCGGTCGAAAAACAACCTTAGGATAACTACTATCCAATTAAGTGTATATATATCTGTTAAATTAAGAAGTTAATCTTATAATTCGAGAGATTCTATGCATATAGCGAAGTGATAATATAAAAATTCACATTTTTACACGGCATTCCCTATTTAGTTGAAAAATTTACAGTTATAGCTTTAGCTTTAGCTTTAGCTTGCGCAGTAGCAGCACAAATGATCTCAATTGAATTCTATTCTTTTTGAATTCATTTTATTTCTTATAATATTAATTTCTGTTATTCCTTCCTCAGTATAGTGTTGATTATTTAATATTAATTTCGCAGCTTTTTTTCAATCTAAATAATCTAAATATTTAGAAGAATATAAAGGGAAATTGTTAAAATAATTTATTATTATATATAAAGATACTTTACTAGTAGCTGCTATAATATAATATTCATTTCCTGTTGAAATTTGTTTTCTAGTTTTTAAATTACAATCTAAGAATTTAGCTATTATTCTTAATGTATCTAGATAACTATCTCCTGTAATAGGATCGTACATTCTTTGTTCTAGTCTTAATCTACATGAAATTTTTCTCTTTTTTCCTATTGTATGTTGTACGGAAAAACTTCCATCAGCATCTAGAAATCCTGCTAATCAACCATCTTGATTTAAACTCTCTTTTTTAATAGGTAATTTAATTATATTTTCATTATGATTTTTATTTATTCAATCAATTAATTTGTATAACTGATGTTTTTTAGGTGTTCTTAATTCACCATTAATATAATGAATAATATTTTTTAATCCTTTAACAGGAGATATGGTAAGGACACAAGCATTATTCTTAGGTTTATATCTAATAAAACCATAACCTATTATGTCTAATAATTTTAAAGCTAATTCTTTGTTCTTAAGCCCAAAAGTTATACAAAATCTAGGATTATGTTTTTTTTTTAAATATTCATTTGGCATTCAAATATGTCCATCTCCTTCGAATAAACCAGCTAAATATGATTTTAATCTATTATTATCTTGATCTATTTTCATTATCTTTTTTTATTTAAAAACACATCCACATAGCCATTTATATTATTACTTAATTCTAAAGAAAAGTAATAAATTCCAAATGTACATAATAATAATATTATTATAGCTAATATTAAATAAATTAAACTAACGCTCTTGTTCAAGTTAATTAATTTACTTATATAACTTTGAATAATTTTACTATGATTTGGAAATAAATTATCGATAAATTTTAATTTTGATTCATAGCTTTCGCTCGTAAAAAAATATCTAAAAATAATCTGGATTATTATTATTACAATCAATATTAAAGATATTTTACTAAGTGTATTTATACATCATAGTAATAATTCTAAAGGACTATTATAATCTATATTTGTGCTGCGCAAGCTAAAGCTATCCATGAATTTTTTTATATCATGATTTTTTAATAGATCACTAGTTGTATTTATACTAGACAGATTATCAGCATTATTTGAATGTTGTTGTTTTAATCTTGCAGCTGCATGTGTTTGAGCATTAATAGCACTACCGCCTACATGTAAAACTGCTCCTGCTAATCCTCCTGCCATAATAATTCCAGCTTTTTGTACAGGAGGTAAAGCAGTTTTTGCCACACCCTTAGAAATACTTCCTGCTATAGCTCCTACTGTAGCTGCGAATCCTACATTTGAACCTAAACTAGATATTCCTTCAGCTACTTCCGCGGCAGCCTCTTTATTTAAAACTACTTTACCTTTTAATACTATATCTGTATTTTTATTTATATCTTCAGGATTTATATTCAATTTTGTAGCAACTAAAGAATTTTTACAAAGTCAGTATATGAAATATACAATAAATATACTAAATAATATAATTTGTAAATATTTTATATTTTTCTCTTTTGATAACTTAAATCCATCTAGTACAAATAAAGTAAATAAATAAAAAAACATGATTAAGACACTTTCCTGCAGAAAAAAAAATAAACCATATTTATATATAGTAATAATTGATATAAATAAAACTGTACATAATAATATGAAAATTAAGGTATTTCCATTTTTAGGATTTTTTGGTAGATTTCTTTTATGCATAATTTTTTTAACTGTAAATTTTTCAACCGGAGATCCTTTTTGTTCTGCCATATCAGGACCTCCTACCATTAAAGGCATAAGGAAATTACCAAATCCTCCGATTAATGCAGGCATACGTTTACTCATAGACTTTCGAATATGAACGGACTATATCTTTATCTTTAAATATAAAATAATATTTACTAAGATATTTCACGTGTAGTCTCTGAGGAACCTACTCAATAACAAAATTATCTTTGGTTTCCTGCTGATTGTCCAATCCTTTAAAATGTCACTGTTGTTTTCCACTGCTAACTTTTAGTCTGCGGTACTAGTTTTAAAGGCTCTAAGGAGATTCCAGCATATAGTGAAAAGAAAATAAGATATTTCTACCTTACCCGGCCATGCCTATTCTATTTAATCTTTATATGTTAATTTTCATTTCCCTCTGTAATAACCTGATTTTTCACCTTTTAAATATTGTCTAATAGTAGTACGATCACCTTTTAAATGATTAGCTAAGCTAGTTAAAGATGAAAATAATAAATTTTTAGAAGAATCATCTTTGAATTCAGCTAATATTTTTCTAGATGCGGGATGCTTAACGATATAAATATTACGTTTTTCATTGATTAATTCTTTTATACCTTCTAGAGTTAATAAATCGACATTTTCAGATTCATTTATTTGATCTAAAGATAAAAAGAAAGTATCTAAATATATTGCACCTCCATTTAAACAATTATTTACAGTTTTATGGTGGATATTAATTGTATCATACATATGTTGTTTTGATTCAAATATATACAATAAAGTAAAATCTTCTGCATTGTAAATATATACAGGAGTACCTCTTTGTTTACGTAATCTATCTCTTATCTCCTTACTCATAGGTTCATGGTAACCAGAACTACTTGCTATTAAGTCTACATTTAAACTTGGATTTAAAGTATCAATAAATTGTTGTTCTAATCTTACAACTTCTTGTAAACTAGAATTTTCATTCATTATATATATAGTTAGATTTGTATCTTGAAACCCGTGTTTATTAAAATAACGTAGAACTCTACGTGCTTTAGTTTTAAGAATAGAAGACATAAAATAAGAACTTATTCTATTGTATAGATTAATAGAATGACCTACATAAGCATGTTCATTACTTTCTCATATATAAACACCTTTTTGGTTCTTTGCTACTTTTAAAATAAGATTTCTATTAGAAAAAGGGTTCTCTATATATACTTTAGTATATTTAGGTATTTCATATTCATCGTTGTTTTTATAGCTTCCACTTATCCCTATGGGATAGGGATTAGAAGCAGGTTTATTACTATTTGTAATAGTAATTATATTGTTTTGGTTATTACGTATTGAGAAATTAGTAGCTTTTTTGCTATGAAAATTAAGATTAAATAGTCTTCATTTGTCGACCATGAAGAATATCATTAATAAAGCGTGAGCTGTAACGATACTATTATATAATTGGTTATTTGATATGAATTGAACTCCTGGTCCACTTAATTCTAATCTTATGTGAAATGGGCAAGTTCCTCTATTTTTTCTTTCTTCTGAGTAAACTTACCTTTTCCCAAACCGTACGTGATAATTTCTCATCATACGGCTTTCCGAACGTTCTATATTAATATAAATTCGTGATTTATTTTGTCCTGTTTCGATTTCTTTTGTTTAGAGTCGCTAATCTGTGTGTCTCCATGTGACATGGTCTACATAATGGAATTTGTTTTCTTCTGGCTGATATCATTAGTCTATCTACTTCAGTCAGCTTAGGATTAAGATCAGCCATTTTACGTACGTGGTGCATTTCAACTTGCGTTGAAGAATTACACTTACTACAAGTTAGGCCATCAAGACTAGCTTTAGATATACCTGAGGCATATAGCGCTCTCAAATCTGTTTTCACTCTATCACCTTTGAAATCTCAAGGATTCATTTTGTATTTTGGTTTAAAGAATGCGTGTTTATCTAACCCTTTTAAATCCTGTCCAAATTTACCTAGTACCTTCAAAGAAGATCTTAACTTAAATTTGGCAGCAAGAAGTTGAGTGCAAGACGATTTTAATATTCATTCAAGTGAGGCTGCTAGTCTACCAAAGTTATGTACGAAACTGTAATAGTTCAAATAGCCCCTTAAAACGCTGTTATACAGTAGTATAATCGCGTCTTTATCTTGATGGTATCATAGCAATCTTGGTATACTCCTTCCTTTTACAATTAATCAGAAACCTGCGGATTCTAATTTCTTATAAATTCTATCTAAAGGGGCAGTCATTATTAATTGACTTACTCTTTTAATTCTCTGTCCTCTCGCACCTCTATTGAAGTACGAATGGCTGGATATGCTTATCTCGGTACCTAAAAACAATGCTTTATCTTGAGTCGGTCTGGTTACTAATGTTTTCTCCTGACTTAAATCAAGCTTCAGATTTGTTTTCAAATATTCCCTTATAAGATTAAGAATTCTGTGTGTATCACTTCTAGATCCTCTGATCGCTATAATTCAATCATCTGCATATCTAACGTAGTAGAGACGACGGAAGTTATGATCGTTCGGCAATCTAGCTTTTACTTTTTGCATGGCTTTAAGAAGTTTTAGGGCTTCTTGATGGTCCATGTTTTTAAGGGCTCTTTGTCTGAGGTAGTCTAAATGTTTATACTCTGAACCAACCTTGGCCCTCACACCTTTATCGAACTCTACTTTCAATTCACCGATAAAGTTATCTAATTCATTAAGGTATATGTTAGACAAAAGTGGACTTATTATAGATCCTTGAGGGGTACCTATAATGGATAATTTTGTTCTATTGAACTCCACATATCCGGCTTTTAGTGTTTTCCATATTAATCGTATGAATCTTTCATCGTTTATTCTTCGTTTTATCAGTTGCATAAGATGCGAATGATCAAAACTATCGAAACATTTAGATATATCTCCTTCTATGAAGAAAGAAGCCCCTCCAAAATGATTTTTAACCTGTCTAAGTGCCGTGTGGCAACTACGATTAGGTCTGAATCCATGACTATTTTCTGAGAATGTAGGCTCAAATATGGCCTCTAATATCATTCTCATTACTTCCTGCACAATTTTGTCCCTTGGTGGTGCTATAGTCAAAGGTCTGGTTTTACCATTACTTTTAGGTATATGCGTCCTACGTCCGGGTTTGAATTGGAACGATTCGTCTTTCATAGAATTGATTATTTCTTTGAAGACTTCCTTAGAAATACCGTCTAGAGTTACTTCATCGATACCAGGAGTCATGTTACCAGGATTAGATTTCAATTTTCAGTATGCGATTTCATATAATTTCATGTTGAACATTAATGTATATATATCACTTACCTTAAATTCATCTTTATGACGACCACAAATATCTATTAATTTAGTTAGTTTCCTTGGGAGTTCTATTGGCCGGATCCCGGACCCTTCCCTTGTAACTTCACTAGAGAACATTCTGGCCCCCTTCGGTATGTTACCTATTATGGGGCCTCCGTCACCATAGGTTAATGAAGATTTAACCCTTAGGTGATCCCGTAGTTCCAATTTTATGTCGATAGTTCCCTTAGGTTCTCCTTCCTCTCTTTTATTATTCCGCATAATCTGAGCTATATCCCATTTCATTATTCTTCGTACTAACATAAGAATAATTGATATATAATGCCGATAACAGGCATGCATTAACCCTTTTCGTGAGGTGCTCTCGAGATAGAGTTCAAATAGTAAGACCTTAACCATAGGAACAACAGCTCGCTCAGGGTTCATTTCCTGAATTCACTTATTCTGAGCTTTTAGCAAGTATGCTATGTTCATTGGTCATCTTTCGATGCCAACTAAACTTGATGCTGTCACTATATGAAATGAATAGTGGCTGAATATTTCAGCGAACATAAAACTAGCGCAACGGCGCACTAATACTGAAAATGCAGTACCTAATAATCCTGAGAATAAAGCAAATATTAGATATAATGTAGGGGTCAGCCATAGAAATGAACTGCCCTCAGAACCGTACGTGATAGTTTCCCATCATACGGCTCGCCATGTAAAATTCAAATGTTAAAAGGATTTAAACAAATGTGTTAATAAACATAAATTACTTTTTCTTACCCGTTACAATGGGGTTCAAATTTTCATTATATTTAGCTATCTCGGTTAGTTCATAACTTAGAAGCTTACCTTTATGATACAGGGAGTGGTGATATTGACATAGTGGGATTTGTTTTCTTAAAGTAGCACCAATTCATTGTCCAAAATTCGAATTTTTGTTCGCGATTTTGGCTCTAACATCTTTAACTTTTCTCAAGTGGTGCATTTCTACGTCGGTAGTACTACCACATAAGACACATGATTTGAAAAGATTAGTCTGAGTTAATCTACCGTATCATGATTGATCCAATATTTTTTCAGGCTCGGTCAGAGTTTCTTTTACATTATACTTATGTATAGTGGGAAGGGATTTGGGTACTTTAATTTCTAAATCCGTCCCTGGGTCCTTTAGATAAGGGCCGAATCTCTTGAACGCCTGTCTAGCTGATCTCAACTTAAATTTTCTAGCTAAAGTCTTAGCCAGGGACAATCTAAGAATCCAAATAAGGTTTTGGGTTTCTATTCTATTTGCCGCAAAGGTATAATAGTTAAGTAATCCGTAAATCTTAGAATTATAGAATTGAATTATAGTAGAGTGGTCTAGATTAACCAATTTAGTCACTGGTTTAGCTAATATTGAACCTAGACTATTTCGACGAGCGAAACCGTTTTGGATCAATTTTTCAAATAAATTCTTTGTAGGCATATTTATTCGAGCTCTAACATTTACTCTCATACGTATCTTACTACCTAAAGGAGTAGTAGACTTCATTGTGTATCCAACGTGTCTTAAACCTTTTATGTTAGCTCCAAGAAAACTGAATCCCTCCATTAAATGAGTGATCAGGGTTTTCTCTTCGTTAAGTTCAAGACCAGTCAACTTATGAAGAGCCTGTTTTATCTTCTCTTTTATGATTTTAGCTTCCGCGATAGGCCCTTCAAATAGGTAGACAAAATCATCTGCATATCTTATATACATAGATCTCCGAAAATTAGGATCATTAGGATCCATTCTTGGAGTTAACGTCATCATCTTAAGTGCTTCGGCTCTTTCGCCAAGAGTTGTTCCACTTTTAGTGTGTCTGATGTGAGTGAATTGATTGTATACAGGATTTGTACGTCTTCTATTACCTCTATGATATTGAGGCATTAATTCTTTAACCAGATATTTGTCTAACTCGTGTAGCACGATATTAGCCAATAGGGGACTCAGCACACTTCCTTGGGGCGTTCCTATATCAGACTTCGTTATTCTTTTAGTTTTAGGATCTAAATACCCCACCACTAGAGCCTTTTTTACAAGGTCTAGCGTACGAGTACACACTATCTTATCTTGAAGTATCTTCATTATAACTTCGTGTGGTATCTTATCAAAACATTTAGATATATCCCCTTGGATAACTCATGAATGGTGGTGAGCCCTCAAATGAAGAGGCTTAAGAGCACTATGGGTAGATCTATCTGGTCTGAAACCGTGTGAGTTATCTAGGAACGTAGGTTCGTATATAGCCTCTAAAATGATCTGAAGACCCTTTTGCACAATTTTTTCTCTAGGAGATCCTACACCCAAAGGTCTTTCTCCTTTTCTACCCGGCTTAGGTATCATCACCCGACGTGCTGGAGTGAATTTAAATTTACCCGTTTTTAGGTCCGAAGCTATGGAATTAAATCACTCGAGAGAGATACCATCTAAAGTATCTTTTGTCATACCTTTACTCATGTTTCCAGGTTTTCCCTTAATTAACAGATAACACACTTGTAAGAAACCAGCATCAGCTAGTATTCTGATAAGTGCATTATATTTTCCATTTGTATCTTTATAACGTTCCAGCTGTGAAATCACAAACGTACGTAGACTCCGGTTGGAAACCTTACTACGAGACCCTTGTGCCAGGGCTGGAGATTTTACACTACCCCCCTTCGCTTGGGAATTAGGAGTCATTACCTCCTCACTACTATGGGGGCTCCGTCCACGCTTACATGTAGAGGCGTTTGGATCCAACAGTTCTTTACGAGTGTCATTTTTCTTTTCCAAATTGGATAGGATGGTCTTGACCGGTTTAGGTTCTTGCACACATGTAACTTTGTTACTCTCCTCACTGGAGTGATCTTCAGTTTCCAAGCAACTATCAGTATCGGAACATCTACTGCTAGCTTTTAAATTACTGATCATACGCCGAGATATTCTGCTTATGACGTAAGGGCCGACTCATGCCGATCTGTATGTATCAAGTTTCTTATCGTAACCATGCCGGAAACTCTTAATAGTGTGATTGGAAAAGGGCAGTCAATTCCTCATACTACATTCAACATCTGCTATAGCAGTACAGTAGTTATTAGCTAGTTGTACGCCGATGCTGTAGAGTAGACATACAATATATACTAATATTGTGCTTGTGATGTCTAAGTTTGCATACCAGATTACAAACAAAACACAGCATAAAGCTCGTGTCGCGCACGTTCCTATATCTTTAGCGTTAGTTGAATTAAATCATCTTTCCATACCCATTGATATTTCAGATCTTAATTTTAGGTTTGTGGTACCTTCTAATTTCAAAATTGCGAAGCAATAGAGTATAGTTTTTAGATATGATATTATTAATTGTTAATAATTGGATGAACGAATAAGTTCTATCTAAATTTTTGTATAATTTTAGATTCAATAAAATTATTTGACCTTTATTAAATAATAAAATTATATTATACTCCGTCTTAATACTTTTAATTAAATAGTTGATTAAATTGACTTTATATAAAACTTATAAGCTAACAGCTTAATTTAAGTAGTAGCTAAGGCAAGCTACAGATAAGATTTATATATTCTATATTCTAAATATAGTAAATTATTTAATAATATAAGTATTAATAAAGATTTTTATAATTAAGTTTTATCGCTTATTAATCTAGTTTTAACTTGTATAGTAATACTAGACTATGCGAAAATAAGATTATGGAGGAATTGAACCTCGAACTAATGATTTGCAATCACAGTGTAAATCCGTTTACAGCATAATCTTTTTATAGTAAATATTACTATAAAATTGTATAAATATTATATATTTAACAAATTAGTGTTTATATCACTAATAGATCTATTATCTTGACTTGTTATTTATTTGATATAAGTCTATCAATGTATTTTCTATTACACTAACAACTGGTACTAATATGAAGAAGTGAGCAAAGTATAATGCTGTACTTATTTGTCCAAATTCTATGAATGGAGTTTCAACGTGTTTTGCACCTAATTGTTGTAGTATTAAGAAATTAGCTACAAATATGTAGAATAATATTTTACTTAAAGGTCTAAATTGTAAACCTTTAGTTCTACCTAGATCTGTGTAAGGTAATGCTAATATTGCTACTAATGCAGCAAACATAGCTATAACTCCTAATAATTTATTAGGTATAGATCTTAATATAGCATAGAATGGTAATAAGTATCATTCAGGTACTATTGCGGCAGGTGTTTGCATAGGGTTAGCTACAACATAGTTTTCACTATCTCCTAATACATTAGGCATGAAGAATACGAACATACTTAATACGAAGAAGAAAATAAATATTGTTATTAAATCTTTGAATAAGAAGTATGGTGCGAAAGGCACTCTATCGTAGTATCCAGGTACCCCTAATGGGTTACTTGCTCCAGCTGATTCGTGTACAGCTATTAAGTGCATTAAGGCTAATGCAGCTAATACGAAAGGTAAAACAAAGTGTAATGCGAAGAATCTGTTTAATGTAGCATTATTAACAGAGCATTTGTGTTACTAGTTCACATATTTTATATTACACTTATTGAATAATTTTCATATATATTTTATATAAATACGTCACATTATAGTATAAAAGCACTTTTAATTAGGCAGATAATATTAAATATAAACTTAACTTGCATATAATAATACAAAAGAATAACATAAAATAACAAAATCCTAATATATAATTGCTACTTTTACTTCACAAATTTAAGTATTTATTTAGTAAAAAAACAAATAATTTACCTATCTTATAATTTTGTATTGAAACTGGTATATATTTCACTAAATTTTTACTAATTATATACTTACTTATATATATATTTAAAATAATATATAAAAATGCCAGAGCACAAATAAGTAAAGTATTTATATCACCTAATAAATTTAAAGGATAATCTTTAAGTATATCATCTCCTGTAGATGAGGGTATTAAATTAGCAACTAATTTAGAAGTCCCTCCTGGATTATTACTATTATTATAATTTAAAACTTTAGTCATAATAGCTGTACTAGCCTGTACAGCTGCAGCTGTAACCACACCAGCACCAATTTTAACTGCTGGAGGATCAGAGACATATTTAGCTACTTGAATACTCGCACTAGCACCACCAGCTGCAGAGATAGCCGCGGCTACTTTTCCCAGATTATTGACAGAAAGACTAACCTTTCCATCATTAATATTTACAGTAGCATTTTCTCCTATATTAATATTGGTATTCTCTTTATCTCCTATATGGAAAACCAAATCCTCTGAAAAAGAAGAATCACATATTAAATGAAAAATAAAAATACTAATAAAAAATATAATATTCAGAGCTCAAATAGGTGTTACCATAAATCTATAAATAAATAAAGGACCTAAATTACAATGCAATCTCACAAAACAAACTAAAAAAGTTAGTAAAAAGAAAAAAGCAAATGGAGAAATGTAATAAGAAATATTGTTTAAATTTAATATCATAATAACAATATCCTATTTTAATATATATCTTTAAAAAACTAATCGTTTGCATAATAAAATAATATTTTATTACAAAAAGATATTATGTAATAGCTTTTTTATTGCAATGAGTATAAAAATACTTTAATCTTAAATATACAAGATTAAATGTTTTATACTATTAAGCAAATTTGCTTCGCACTTCGCACTTTGTACTTCGTACAAAAATAAATTAAATATAAATATGTGAACTAATTCAATAAATTTCTTTATTGATCGGACTATATCTTGATCTTTTTAACTTAACTATTTTTAAGAATTGGTTATTTAAATGTTTAACTTTTAAGTTAAAAAAGTAAGTATATAAGATCTCCTGCGTCTAGTCTCTGAGAGGCTTATAAAGTAAATATACTTTGTACCCCTGCTGATTGTCTTTTATATATTTTATGATAAATAGTGTAACGTAAATTAATAAAGATTTTCCAGCATTAAGCAGGATTTTTAACAATATATCACTATATTGTGGTCCATCTGTTGTTTATAAACCTCCTCAAATGACAATGTATTTTTATATAATTTTTAATTTATACTTTATGTTTTTTCAAACATATTTAGACTATATCTTAGATTTAAATTCATTAAATCTTGGGGTTATCGTGTTAAGCTTATTGTTGGTTTAACTCACTTATTAGTCGTTGAACGTTCTTGATTCATTATATTTAAACCAAACCAAGAGCCGCTACAAATAATTTAATAATCGGAGGTGATTTTATTAAATGTCCTTGTAATTTTCCCCATTTGCCTCTAAAAAATAGAATTATTTTTAAGGAGCCCATATTACAATATTGGATAGTTTAACTTATTATAACGTAGAGTAGTTTTTAGATTGTTTAGTCATTTTATATATTGGATATACTTTAATCCTATTAAAGGATGTAAACCTTTAAAAGAAAAGAAATTTATCACTTTTTGTATATCTGCTTTTGAACTTACACCAAATTGATTATAGTTATTCGTTCTATCTATTTTTCTATTTGTTTCAAATATTAATTTAAAAGCTTCGAACAAATTAGTATGCATTCTTTGTTTTAATTGAAAACAACCATCATTATTACTTTTAATCAAAAATGAACCTTCTGAACATGTAAATCCTACAATTCAATTTTTAAAGAAAGGTAATAATGTATAATCAAATGAATTACTTGGTAATTTGAATATATCTTTAACATTATTTTTATTTATTTCATCATATATTCTAATATCATTCTTTAATATATACATAGCTAAATTGAATTGGTTAACTCTAGTTTCTGTTAAAAAGAAAATATTGTTATAAATTAATAGAGGAAATAAAATTTCTTGTAATTCAGTCTTATTTATTATAAGTTTACAAGTAGGACTTTTTAAGTCTTTATAAACGTTTATTTTTCCTAATTTCAAAATAGAGTTAATATATTCTAATGTAGATATATCATCTAAATGTAAAGATATGCTCAATTTCATAGTTATAAAGCCTTTAGACGTTTTGGTTATTTGAATATAACCATCTCCATCTATTAATCCTACTAGAAAAGCTAAAAAAGATGGAGGTATAGACATATAATCTTCTTTACTTGTTATACTTTTTACTTTCTTCAAAGCATTACCGTGTATATTACCTATAGTTGGTAATATAGAAAATAAACCTAAACTAAACGCACCAAATATTGTAATTTTTGTTGACTCAACTATATCTTGTCCTATTCATGGTATAGCACTTATTAAGTTAGTAATAACTGTAGCACCTCATAATGACATTTGTCCGTAAGGTAATACATACAAACTTACTTTTAATTTAAAAGCTATGATATCTTTATAGTTCGGCTATCATATTTATCTCTACCTTAAAGATAAAAAGTTTCGACTGTGCATTAAGCAGCATTTCAGCCACCCACTAGTGACCCAGTCTGTAGCGATCCTATGGAGAACCGACGATCTCATACACTAAAGATATAGTATACTTTGATCGTTTTCACTAGTATTGCCAAAGAAATAATTTATTTCTTCAATAACCTTGTCAGGTTATTCTCTTTTAAACTCTATTTTTTTCCATAAATTACATAGAGTTTATTACTAAGAGGACTATAACTATAATATTAATTATAAGGTTATTCTTTATAATCAACAATTCAACGTCCTTTTAATAATTTACTTGGAGTTTTCAACGCTCTCTGGATAGTTTTAATAGAACAATTTAAAGCCTCTGCTGTTTCAACTATACTATTAAATTCACCATAAACAGTGTTATTTAACGCTTTTACGATAACAGATTTAGATTTATTTTTCATATTTAAAATACCTTGTTTTGTGTAGTTTACTTCTTCTCTATTTAAAGCTGATTCTCTCATAGCTTCTATAGTTTCAGGTGAGAAAGATTTACCTTTATTTAAACTTCCTATTAGTTCTCTACGAGCTTCACTATAATTAGATTTCATTTTAATTCTAGTTATTTCTGTATGTTTATAACCAAAGCTAGAACCAGCCTCTGTTAATATATTGTAATCAGGTAAAAGAGACTTTAGATAAAAATCTTCTAAGTTCAACAATTTCTTATTATTCTCTTGATTAACCATTTCAGGAAATAACTCTAATATTATGAAAGCAAAATTATGTAAGCCATATTTTTTAACTGAATTTTTAACCACTTTACTTCCAGTTAAATATATTAAATGATTTGTAAATCTAGAATTTATTCTTCCTGTAGAAGCAGATCCTATATAATAACTTAGAGTTTCTTTATTCAATATCATATAAATACCACTAAGTCCTTTAGTATCTTTAGCTATACTTTTACGTACTGAATCTTCGTGTAAATTGTCGTAAGTAAAGACAGGCTTAAGGTTTTTAGACTTTAAGAAATCATATACTCTATCTGTATCGCGAGAAGTTGAAAAGTATCTTTTATTATTTAAAGTTGTAATTGTTTTAGTTTTATAGTCATTTTGGGCTATATTTAAGTAACCCAGGAAACCTGTACCCATCATAAGAATTAAGATTATTGCTCCTAATACTCATGCTAATGTTCTAGGTGCTCTGTATGATCCATAGTATAATCCTCTACCTATGTGTAAGTATACTAAGAAGAAGAAAGCTGATGCTGTATTACTGTGTAAGTAACGAACTAATCAACCGTTATTAACATCACGCATAATCGTTATAGGAATAAGTCTATCTATTCTAATCTAATCGTTAGATATGCTATCTATAGGTTTAGATGAAAAAATATATTTATTTTTATATAATTTATTTGTATCAATATACCGATTACAAGTATTACTACTTGATTTTAAGCCTAGTGCTAGATGAGCCTTACTGTATGAAGTAAACGGAGATCCTTCTATTAAACCTTCTTTTGTATAAATATATACAATTTTAGGGTTTTCAGATCTGTTGGCTATACTAAATTTACGTACATTTTCAATATGTGGCAAATCTAATTTTATATTAAAAGGAGAATCTTTTTTTAAAAGGTTATCAAATTTTAAACTTATATTCTGAATTTTTTCATTGACATCCTTAGTTGATATAGTTGTACTATATCTTTTATTAAGAACACCTGAAATATCCAAAAATAGATTCTTTCCTTCTATTGTATAGTAATATCCATGGATTTTTAATAATAAAGCCATTCTTCATAACTTTAAATCTATAGATTTACGGCTATAAAATTTAGATTCATCTAATATAGGTAAAAGGTAGTAATATAAAGCATCTATATTAGCAACTACTAAAGATACTACATTTGTTCTAGGGTTCGTTGCACTTGTAACATTTAAAGGTAATATTTTATTACTTTGGGTATGAAAGTACTTAGTATTAAGAGATAAATTTATTAAATAATTGGTTATTGCATTTAAACATTCTTGGTTTGTGTTTTTTTGAGCCACTTGAAAATACAAAGATGATCCTGTTTTAATACCAAAAGTACCTTCACCCTCAATAAATCCTATAAATCAATTCGGGTCTATATTAATTTGAGATTTTGTTGTATCATATGTAAATATTTCTCTTTTAGAATTCATACTATTTTTTAAGTATAATATTCTTTCTAAATTAGAGTCGGTGAAATTTTTAGTTTTCATTTTAATAAGCATAGCTTCATTAAAACACTGAAAATCTAGTCTTTTACTAGTATGTAAAGCATAATTATTAAAAATATAACATATTGTTTCAATACCTGATCTATCTTCTACAATAAAAGAACAACGATTTTTATTTGATTCTTCTGTTATTCTACCTATTTTTAAATTTGATTGAATAATTTGAAGAACTTTTATATCATCGCTATGTAAGTTAATTTTAAATCTTAACTTTACATAATTACGATCTATAATTATTAAAAAATTACCTTCAGCATCTGTAAAACCACTAAATCAATATAAAAACTATTGATTTAAATTTACCTTATTATAAATATTTTCATTTTCTGCACACTGTATAGCTTTACTTGGTGCGCAAGCTACTCATTTTTTTTTTAATACCCGATACAAAAATAAACAATATTAGGCCCAAAATGGCTAGATAGATATTCATTCCTCTTTTACTTCGCAGTAAAAATTGGACTATATCTTCATATTTTTAATATGTCAAACGTGTAGTCTCTGAAGATACTAACTTAGATTAAAAACATTAAAATAGTTTAGTTTACCTGCTGATTCTCTTATAAATATAAGAATTTCCAGCAATTTAGCTTGATTTAAAGAACACATTATGCTATATGTTCTACAGAATTGAAGGCTTCTGCTACACTTGGGTTATAATGCATTGCTAATGTTATACCTGTTATTATTTGTATTCCTAAACATAATCCTAATAATGAACCGAAGTTTCATAAGTAGCTTATATTACTAGGTTGTGAATGATCTATTAAGTATGCGTTAAGCAACTTTAAAAAAGGATGACTTTTTAATATTCTCATAGTTTTATTTATAAATTTAATTAGATTGTTTATACGTATATAAATTAATATAATTTATATAAAATATATATGTATTTTTTTTTATTATATATTATAGAGTAAAATACTCATAAATATATATACTGCATATTATGCAAATAATTATTATTTTAATTTTATAGTTTGATATCCTCCGGATAGGGTAATTATAGCTTATATTAAGCTTCTTTACCTGATGTTACATAATTACTTATTCCTAGTAAAACTACTACACATGTAACTGTTATAACGTTTACTAAGTCAAGATATACTGAAACGAAACTAAATATAGATAAGTAGAAACAAACTCCTATTAATATATAAAGAGCGTAATCTGTTACAACTCCTTTACTTAAACCTGATATAGTTTTACTTGTTCTAGTTAATAGAACGTTCATTCCATAAGGACCTACTCATTCTATACTTCCTTTATCTAATACTTTAGTAGTTTGACCTCCTAAATCTAATACAGTGTTAACTATATACTTATTATAGAATAATTCTACTAAGAAACGTTGATTGAAGAAACCAAATACATAGTATCCTAATCTAGATAATTTAAAGTCTGTTACAGATTTAGGCATAAATTCTGGATAGATTATTGCTAAAGCTGAGAAACCTACTGTAAAGAAGAATGGTAATAATTTGAAGAAAGTAGGTACAGCGAATTCCGTATCTATTAATATTTCATGCATTGGATGTATGAATATACTATTATCAGTAAAGAATCCTGAACCTAATCCTATAAATATATCTTTAGTTAAGAATCCAAAGTATATAGAGAAAATAGCTAATATAACTAATGGTAAGCTTAAGAAGATATCACCTTCATGAGCATTTTTGTAATAATTCACAGGCCCATTAGGGTTAGCTAAGAAAGTTAAGTATAATACTTTAACTGAATATAATGTAGTAAATATTGCACCTATAGTAGCAATAAAGTAAACATTAATACTACTGAAGTGATATTGACCATAAGCAGATTCTAATATAAAATCTTTACTGTAGAAACCTGTCATGAAAGGGAAAGCTACTAAACTAAGACTTGCTATTAAAATAACTGTATAAGTTAAAGGTAAGAATGATATTAATCCTCCATATCTTCTTAGATCTTGATTATCTGATACAGCGTGTATAACAGCACCAGCACCTAAGAATAATAATCCTTTATAAAAGGCGTGATTTATCAAGTGGAAAATAGCTATATTATATGAAGATAATCCTATAGCTATAACCATCATACCTAATTGACTCATTGTAGAATAAGCAATAATTTTTTTAATATCTTGTTGGAATAATCCAATTAAAGAACTAAATACTGTAGTAATAGCCCCTAATCATAGACATATTAATAAAACTGTTGAACTGTATTCTATTAAAGGAGATGAACGTATTAATAAGTAAACTCCAGCTGTAACCATTGTAGCTGCGTGTATTAATGCAGATACAGGTGTAGGCTATTATGTTAATTTATAATATATATTGATTATAAATATGCAGTTAATTACTTAACTGATCGGACTATATCTTCATTTACATTAAGAGATGATTTGTTTAAGTTATTTTTTAGAATTTAGATATAATTCGGTTATATCATATATATAATTATAAGTAGAAAATGCAATATATATAGACATTAAACACGAAAATACTAATAAAGTTGCACCTATTGTCATTCATATTCAGTTTGTTTTACTTGCTAGGTTAACTGATTTAATGAAATAGGAATGAATTCGTTCACCTCATAGGTGTTTTAATAATATAAATTTATGATTGTTCTTAGCGATCATACTATAAGCATGAGATATTAATAACAAATAAAGGAGAACTGGGATACAACATCTTAATATTAACACGGAAGTTAAAAATTGAATTGTATCATCCTCTCAATTATAATTTGTTAGAGTTTTCTTAGAATAATCAATATCATGACATATTCTTGCTATGATATCAATATCTTCAAGAAGACAATAAGCTAAATATACAGAAATTATACTCACTATTACAGTAAAAGTTCAAATAGCTAATATAACTCATATATTATTACGTTTATAAACATACAAGTAAATTAATAATAATAATAATAATAATACTATAATACATATTATAATATTTCAATTAAGAAAATACATTATATTGTCTATATTATCTCCTTCTTCTATTATAGATTTTGCTGGATAAGAATCACTCTTTCTAGAAGAATAATTATTGGCGTTCTTTTGAACCACTGTGTTAAGGTAATTTGCCGCAACAAAAGCAGTTCCACCTATAATACCACCAGCTGCAGTATAAGCTGCTTTTGTTCCAGGAGGCATTGAAGCTACTACCTTAGATTTAGATAGTGCATATATTCCTGCGGAAACTGCACCTCCTAACCCCACACTGGTACCTATTTCTCCAGGTATTGTTATATTAGGGTTATGTAAATGAATTTCAGGTTTATTAACACTAAGATTATTATTAGAGGCATTTAAACCATTAGATGCTTCATTTATTGCTTGTTTCTTTTCGTTTAAATCCTCACCAGCCATACATAATACAGGTGAAAATATATCATATAATATATCATTAATTAATATATATATTAGGTATAATATAAATAATAATAATATAACTGAAAAACATTTCTTATCTATAATAGCCTTAAAGACATTACTTTCTAATACTTGTTCGTTATTATTTAGTCTATTCATATTATCTTTATATTTTCTAATTAATGTTAAACCTTCAATACTATTATGGTTTTTATTAATTATCAATTTATATATTTTTATTCAATTAAAATATGTAATATATTTCTTAGTTTTTAAAGAAAAGATACTAAAGTATTGTACAATAGAAGATAATTTCGTAGTATTTACCACAACATTATAACCATCATAACTTTTTATATAGTGCTTTTTACCACCAAGAATATTTGCTAAATGATCCATATTTTCCGAATTACCTTTTTGAGATAAAATATATCTTAATCTAATTAAACTAGCAGCTTGAGTCTTGTTATCACTAATAGAACAAGTGAAACATCCTTCTGCATCAGTAAACCCTGATAATCAAGAATCATTTAAACTAGGTTTGAAGTCTTCATTTAAATATAAAACATTTTCTTTATATTTAATATTAAAAGCTTCTAGTCATAATTTAAATTGTATTTTTCTACTTTCAAGAAAAATACTTCCATTAAATATAGAAATAAGTTTTGATAAATTCTCTTTATCTCTAACTCTATAACAATGAGTTTTTCTCTTAGAGTCTTGTATTCTAACTACGCCAAACCCTAACATTTTTTTAATCCTAAATAGAACTTGAGCATCATTACTTGATTGTGTAATTCTAAATTCCAAGTATCCATCTTTATTAATTATAAAAGATCCGTCTCCTTCGACGAATCCTACAAATCATAATTTAAACAAATCATCTTTCAATATAAACGCTTTACGTGTAGTCTCTGAGGAACTTCTATTGGAATTTCCTGCGGATTGTCCCTCATCTTGAATTTTTCCGATTAAACTATATTTAAGTGGACCAAGATTTAAAACGGGATGTTCCCGCATATAGTAAAGTTTAAGGAAAGCCCTGTTTAACAAACCTTCCATAGCCATAGGTAATCATATATGAAGACCTACTTGTGAACTTTTTGCCATAGCACCTATTAATAAGCAAATACCTATTATTGTTATAACATTTTCGTTAATGTAAGGAGCAACTGAGAATACTGTACTATAATCTAAATTCGAAACTTATAACTTTTCAGCTATAACTGGACTATATCTTCACCCCTTAAGGGGGGGTATAACGTGTAGTCTCTGAGGAACCCTTAAATAATCAAGGATTATTTTTAGTTTCCTGCGGATTATCCATTTTCATCCTATTGTTGTTACAATTTTTAGATTCTATTCTTTTTAATTTTTAAGCTTTGTGTACGCAGTTATATAAAGTTTTCACAATAATCTATAAAAAGACTTTAGGACTTTCCCGCATATAGTTATATAATAAGAGAGACATTACTGTCTCCCACGGCAATTTATTTAAATTGTAAAGAATTCAAATGTGAAAAATCAAATATTTTTTTCTTAGTGTTAAACTCATTTTTAATAGCTTTTATTTTCTCTAAGTTCTCTTTACTTAAAGATCCTCTATGAAGATCTTGAACAAGACATCAATCTTTATATGCTAGGTACTTAGATGAATACAAAGGATAATTATCAAAATAAATACGAAGTATTTCATGGCTTCTTGAGTTGTGAGCCACCGCTGCGAAAGCGTGAAATACTTTATCTTCGGTTTTTCTAGTTCTAGTGTATAGATTTACGGTAAAAAATCCGGCAATTTCGCTCATAATATTAAAAAAGCTAGATCCACCTTGTTCTAAAGTAACCTCTCTCGAGTAATTTTGTTTTACTTCTATTCGAAAAGAAGTTTGAACACTTGTTCTTAAGAATACTCCATTTTTCTTACGATCGTATATAGTTATACCGAAACACCCATCGGCGTCTGTAAATCCAGCTAATCAGCTATTGCTATCTAAACAAGAAGAATCTATACCTAATAACGGTATAGAACTATTATCTTTTTCATTTATTCAACGAATAGCTCTATGTAGTGCTTCTATTTTAGGTGTACGCATATGACCATTAACTAAATTGATTATTTTTAATACTTCTTGTTTAGCTAAAATTTGTAATAATACATGACCTGCACTAGATCTATCTATAATTTTACCTACTTTTAAGCCAGTAGATAATTTTTCTGCTAAAGGTTTATCGTTAATATTAAAAGCAATAATAATCTTTGGTCTGTACTCTTTTTTTTGTGTATTTTTATCGTGAACAGCTATGTGCCCATCTCCTTCGATTAACCCTGCTAAATATGGAGCAAAAGATGAATTAGAATACTTTCTAATAGTAGTACTAGATATGGGATTAAAATTACTAAGTAACGGACCTAAGCATATATTAGTATTATTCAAAGAATACTGAGTTAATGAACTAATTTTTTGTTTTTTGTCTTTGAAAATTTTACAATTTTTTCTGTTACCTAAAGATCATAATAATATGAACATTCCAATTGTTAAGAAAGCATCACCAACTCTATTAGTTAAGAATGCTGATAATGAACTTTGGTTAGCTGCAATTCTAGTGAATCAGAAACTAACTAAAAGGTATGAACAAACTCCTACCAAATCTTTAAATTATATACATAAAGAGCTAGTATATAATCCCTGTACTTCAAAATTAAGCCTTGGTATATCTATAAAGATATAAAGATTCCGACTGTGCATTAAGCAGCGTCTCAGCCACCCACCGTTGAACCAGTCTGTCGCGATCAATAAAATAACCGACGATCTTTAAGCTAACTCTGCTTAGTTGATCGTTTACAACGGTATCGCTAATAATAACTATAACTTTACGTTATGATATATCTTCTATTTTATTATTCCTTAATATATCTTTATTATTAACTATAATTAAATTTTATATAACATAGATTTATGCATATATGGTCCTACTATATCTACTAATTTTACTTTTTGACGCTTATGTATATAAATAACTCATTGATTAAATGTTTTTTCTTCTAATCTACTTGTTAATTGAAAATTATTATATAAAACTTCTTGAATATATACTAATTGTTCTTTTTTAAAAGCTCTAGTATGTAAAATAGTTTGATTATAAAAAGATTTACTTCCATCGTCCATAATTCAATAAGCTAACCCTCTAGGTGTTAATAGTTCATTAAGATTAGGAATTATTTTTAATTTATTAACATAAAACAAATCATAATAATAATTTAAACAAGGCATAGCTAAAGTTCTAAAATATAAAGATTGAGTTGTAGTATTTCTCTTTTTATTATGTCTAGTTAATATAGTGGGTTCCATAGCAGTCAATGGTTTTAATAACTCATATAAACTTTCTAAATATTCAATTTTATCAGGGTAAGATTGTTCTATTCTAAGTCTTGTATTATGACTAAGCTTAGATCTTTCTAAAAATCCGTCTCCTAATATAATACCTATTAATGCTTCTTTTTGAATATTGGTTAATATATAGTTGTCTTTATATTCTTTAGAATATTTTACATTAATAGAATAATATCTTTTCTGTATAGGCAAATTAATATTAAATTTATGTCTTTTGTTATTATTTTTGTTATTAAAATTTAATCATTTAAGGCCATTATGGTAACCTTCTCAACCAACGAACATTACTAAGTAATTGTTACCTGTTACTAATATGATCATCATAAAAGTGAACAAGCTTAAGTAACTAAAGAATCTTTGACTGTGTGGGTCATGACTCATATAACCTATAGAATAGAAATGAACTAGAGTACTAATCACTAATACAGGTATTAACATTGACACTGTTAAGCTATCAAATTGGAAATTTCATACCATGTTAAATGATTCACTATCTAATCATTTGAATAAAGTTATAGAAACAGGATTGTTACTAAATCCTATTTCAAAGAAACCGATAACGGCTAAAACTGTAGTTGCCAATATACTTGAACAACCAATTATACGACTACCTGTCACACCGACTTTTCTACCAAAAAATCCGGATACTATAGACCCTAATAAAGGTAATATAATAATACTTAAATACATTATTTATATTCTATTGCGATACTTCCTCTTAGTCTATAAAAGGCTACTAAAATAGCCAAACCTAAAGCAGATTCTGCACCGGCAACTACTATAATGTATATAGCATATGTTTGCCCTATTATATCATCAAGATTAATAGAACTTATTAATATTAGGAATGTTATAGATAATAGCATTATTTCTATTGAAATAAGCATTAATATTATATTTTTTCTATTAAATACGAACCCTAAAATTCCTATTAAAAAAAGTACTAAAGTTAAACTCATTTTTAATTAAATATTTAATCAAATTATTCTAAACATGTTTAGTATAGGTATTTTAAACAAAACTATACTAGAGGCATCATAGAGTCGAACTACAATTGTGATGGCCGTAACATCAAGTTTTACCATTAAACTAATACCTCTTTTTATCTGATAATTATTTTATCAGTTAAAAATTGCAATAATGCTGTGCTTTAATTAAGCGTTGTATAATCAGTGAACAAATTTGTCTATATTTACAGATTCTATAACTATAGGCATTGAACTGTGTAAGATTCCACATATTTCTGAACATTGCAAGTTGTCTCTACGTTTATTTAATGTAAAGGATGATTTTTTTAGCTAATTTATTAGATTAGCATTATGATATATTAGCAGGATAAAGTATTTTGAATATTTATCTAGTTATTTATAAGTAAAATAATAATCTTTATAAATTTTACCATCTTTTAAACGTAGATTTAAAGATTTTCTATCTAACTTGATGTTTAGAGTATCAAAGTATTTAATTGTATCAATAATACTTTCAAATTCTTTATCAAAATTTTCTCCTATTACTAATATAGGTTTATTTTTTTTATTAATTTTTAATGAATCCAAGTCTGTATTAACTTTGAATTTTTTATATTCATCAATAATTAATCCTACTTCTTCAAAATTATCAGGTAAATTATTCTCTGAGTATTTACACAAGAAATTATGAAATACTTTTTTGTCTTTTATATATTTAGTTAGAGTGTCTCTTTTAATAGTTAAACCTAATTCTCTTAGATATTCAATACAAGATGTTAAAGAATTGAAATTTAAAGTATGACCTTTGTGAAGCGAATCTACAAATGTATTTCCTTCTTTAATTTCTAATTCCACTGAAATACTTCTACGAGTTCCTAATGTATAATTCTTTTGTCTTTCTTCTAGTATCATAGCTATTAAATCTTCCATAGAAATATTGCTTATTAAAGCAGTAGGTATAGGATAACTCAATAACAAGAATTTATTCAGATATGGCATTTTAGAATCTACATATTTTTTACTAGTTTTTGTATGTATCTTTAATATTCTTTTTAATTCTATTTTAGATTTAGCATGATAATAAAGAGTACTACATGCTAGGTCATAAACATAAATAGGATCACCTTTTGAGGATCCTGCATTAACAACTCTTAGTGTATTTAAGTTAAATTCTTTATCTAATAAATAATACTGTTCTAATATTAAATAATCTTGATTACTAAATTTATTACTATCTAATTTAAAGATTATTAATTTAAAAGCTTTTAGTCCTTCTTTGCGAAGTAAAGGCAAAAATTTACCCACTAAAGGGAAATCTCCTTTGAAATAGTAGTCCATTCTACGTCTTAATAAATTAGATGAACCTACATATTTCTGATCTGTATCTTTATGTATAAAGATATATACACCAGAGAAACCTTTATATTTAGATTTACCAGTTAATTGATCTAAAAATTGATTATTTTCCGGTGTTGATATAGGAAGGTCCATTTCAATACCTTGAACTTTTAATAATTCTTCTAATTTTGAATTAGTAACTGATAAATTTTGATTTAATAATACTTTATTGATAACTGACGAAGTAATAGGTTTTCCGCTATTTATATGTTCTAACGCTATAGACTCAGGGTTATTTACCAGAGGTCTAATTGAATTAAAGGATCTACTTGAGCTAAAGCATCTAGTTAAAGATACAGCCGCCATAGAACCTAATCCTGCACGTTTATCAAATATGAAGTGATTATTAGAAACACTTCTACTAATTGTATCATGCAATACCACAATAGTCTTTCATATGAAAGACAAGTGTTTCTTGTGTTGGTACTAATTATTTATTTTACATTAAAATAAGTTTAGCAAACTATTGTAGAGATCCCTAAATATAATTAATAAATTAATATATATCTATTTAACAAAAAATACAAATATTCATATTTTTCTGCACTCTTTCAAGTGGGGTTTGACTATACCTTAAGCATTATTAATTATAATACCAACCACCGTCTAGTCGATGAACTGCATACCGGTACTTATAAGTATTCGGTACTTGGCTGCGGATTGTCCATTGAATAATAAATCTTGATTTTACCGTACCACGAGTCATTACCTGTGCCATAAGTTATGTTACCATACTTACTTGGTTAAGATTCCTTTAGGAGTTTCCCGCAATTTGATGATTTTTAACCGTAGGTTCACTACAGTTTTGGCCATTGTTCGAGACCATAGAATACACCTTCTCTGTTAATAAATACTGATACTTGATTTAATCTACCAGGGTATGCATCAGTTTTTATACCTAATGAAGGACATGCGAATGAGTGTATAACGTCTCCAGATGTTATAACAAATCTGATATGTGTTAATTCAGGAACTATAACTCTGTTATCCACTTCTAACATTCTTAATCCACCGTCTTCTAAGTCTGATTCTGGTACGATATATGAATCAAATTCTATAAATTCTTCGTTAGAATCTATAAAATCAGGATATTGGTAGCTTCAATATCATTGGTGACCTTCTGCTAAAACAGTCATTGAAGGATCGTTTACTTCATCCATTAAATATAATAATTTAAATGATGGGAATGCGATTAATATTAATATAACAGCTGGTGTTATAGTTCATATTAATTCGATTAAAGTACCGTGATTTAAGTATTTGTGTGATATAGGTGCTTTTGCAGCAGCAAAATTTCTTATTATTGAGAATAATACTCATCCCACAGCGAATAAGATTAATACTAAGTAATACATAATGTTATCATGTAATTCTATTAATCCTTCCATTTGTGGTGTAGCACTGTCTTGGAAGTAAATACCTCAAGCTACAGGTGCGTCAAAAGATACAAATGAATTTAATAAATTTTTCATTGCGAAGCTTGTAATAATAATAAAATTTCTAATTATGTATATAAATATTATATACTTTGTAGAATTGTTTTTTTTGTTAGTTATACTAAGATCCCTACCCATCCAAGCCCTTATAATTAAAAATAATTTAATTATCATGTATTATGCAATGTATAATAAAAGTAATGACATTATTAAACCGAATACAATGATTATTTATTCTTTTAAAAAGTATTAATGTAGATAGTAAATATCTTTGACATATTAATCCCCATTTACTAATGTTATAAAATTTATAATAATCATTAATATTAAAGCAATGATAATAAGTAAAGTGTTAATAAATACATAAGTATGTTGTAATTTAACTCTTAATTTAATAAAAGAAGCTAATTTAGGATATTTCTGTTCTAAATTAAGCTTATCTATTAATTTATTACCATATACAGAAAATAATATGGTAACAAGACAAGTTAAGACAAAAATAGAACTACTGATATTAATAACCAAACAAATTTCTGTTATAGTTAAATTTGATAAATAATTATTGAATTGATTAATTAATTTTATTACATAATTATCATCAGCTAATTTGTTTATAGAACTTTCAAATTGACTGTATTTTTTGTTTACTTTGTCAGTTATTTCTTGAGCTCTTTCAAAAGCCCTACCAAATTCTTCTTTATAAGATTCGAATAATTTACTAAAATTTTCGTCAACATTTTCGCTAGGTTTATCTCAATACTTTTTATTTATATTTGATAATTCATTAAGAGAATTTTTAACTTCTTTAAACGAATTTTGCATATCTATAATTTCATTTTTATCTTTATTAGTCTTTTCCATATTATCATATAATGAATCAATTTTTTGATTCATATCTTTAATATTTCTATTAACTTCTTCAGCTTTTTGTTTACTGGTAATTCTTTCATAGAAGGCTTGATACCCCAGAACAGTACCTCCTCCTGCAATATATTTTCATATAGAATTAAAATTAAATTTCATAGTTTTTATAATAATAAAATTTCTAATTAAAATAGAATTGTTTTTTGTTAGTTATACTAACATCCCTACCCACCCAAGCCCTTATAATTAAAAAATCTTTAATTAATACGTATTATGCAACGTATAATAAAAGTAATGACATCATTAAAGCGAATACAATAAATATGTCATTACTTATCTCTATTTATATTAATAATATATTTATTTCTATATGGTGTATTGATACCTTTTTCTAATTGAGAAGCTTCTCTTCTTAATATAATCTTTATATCAGATTTTAATAATTTAGCTGCTTCTCTTATACTACTATGCACAGTAGTAGTTTTAGTTTCTAAGTCTGTGATTTCAACCTCTAACCCTTTAACTGGTACATGTTTTGTTTCTAGCTATTTCTTTCAAAACTTCTATAGTTTCAGGAGTATGTTTCTTATTATAAAAAGAATTATTTTCACCCCTACGTGTAATACTCATAAGCTCTTTTACTTCAGTACTATGCGTTCTTCCTGTAGCTAAGATTTTCATTTTTTCTATAGATTCTTCTGTATGTTTATAACCTTTTGTACTACCAGCTACGGGATTAGTATTATATTCAGGTCCAATTAAATCTATTCATTTTTGTGCTGCTGCTGCTGCTGCTGCTGCTGCGAAGCATGCAGCTCACATTTTATAAGATTCTCTGAATTACTATACTCTAAAATATGAAGATGAAAGTTTTTCATAGAATATTTATTTAATGATCTTACAATATATAAATTATTTTTAGATTCTAAATACCAACGTTGATATTAATCACTCAATCTTAAGTATAAAGGATTACCACTACCAACATAAATTTTATTATTAACTTTATTTTCTCAAGCATATACTCCTATCTTAGTATTATTGTCTTTACGTACTTCTTCTCTCTGATTAAAAGGATCATAGTAAGATTTTTCAATACCTGAAGGTATTCTTGAATTAGTATTAACCTTAGTATAAATTCTTCTATGTAATAGATTATTACATAAGTAAGTTATTTTATATATTTTGATTAATACTTTATTATAAGAAATTTCTTTCTTATTTAGACTATGTCTTATATCTTACAAATTATAAGATATGAGGGCACTCTAGGCAGAATTATTGCTTATACATTGCTCATCTACTAGTCGTTGAACGGTTTTAATATATTAAAGTGTATTATATTAAACTTCGCTGCAAATTAACATAATTTTTATGTACTTCTTGCAATTCACCCCCTTTATACAACGCTATTCGCCTAACGCTGTAGCTTCTGAGAAAGCGAATCCTAATATTGAGTAAGTGAATAATTGGTTTTTTAATGAAGGGTTTCTAGCAACACCTAAAATTAAACATCCGAATACTACTCCGATTCCTACTCCAGCTCCTGCAACACCTACTGTTGCTAATCCTGCTCCTAATATTTTTGATGATTGTAACATAATATTTGTATAATATTAAAAAAAAAAAAATCTCGTAAATTGTTATGCTTTTTAGTTAGAAATATAAATTTCACAAAATAATAAAGACGAATTTAGTGGCGGCTACGCCTCGTAAATAATACTTTATTTATACTAGCTTTAGCTTGTTTAGCTGCAGCATAAAAATTATTTAATTATTGATTATTTGTTTTCTATAAATGTATTAACAAATTTTTTTGATTTGTTGAAATAGTTATATGATTGTCTACTATCTATTTTTAAGGCTCCTTTACCTAATTCGAATACGAATCCGGCTGTTATGATACCTATAAATAGTAATACTATTATTAAACCGTATACACCATTTTCATATCCACTCATACCAAAAGGATATATTACTAATATTTCTAGGTCTAATATTAGATATACTAATGCAAATATGAAGAATTTAACTCCGAATTGAGCTCTATTCTGTCCTAAGAAACTGTGGAAACCACATTCGAATATACTATATTTCTCTTGATAAGGGTTATGAGGTGCTAATACGAAATTAAGAACTAAGAATAAGATAGCTATAGCACATACAAGAATAAATAAGAAAGTTACGCTACTCATTTAACAGTTAAATAAGATTTGTACCAATATGGTCAAGATTGTTAATTATTAATAATTATTATTAATAGTTCAATATATTTCTATATTGTTCAGACTATGTCTTTATTACTTTAAACATTAAAGTAATATTGGATGTTTTATACCTATATTGAATTATCGCTTCAATATAAAGGTAATTTAGTCGTTGAACGATTTTATATTTCTATATAAACTTCGCTGCAAGTTCTTTATTTAAATTTTACTAATAAATCTTCTTGCAATTTATCCAATTTTCAAGGTATAATATACAATCTTTGTATTATATCAAGGGGCAATCCTTAAATTTTATATTATATTAAACTCTATATGAGTTCATATTTTCTTTTATTTTACATATTTCTTTATATCTTTCCGGTGTTAAATGGTTTTTAGATTCTATTATTTTAACTGCTTCATATCAGTCTATAAAATATTTATTTTAGTGCTGCTGCTGCTGCTGCTGCTGCTGCCTTTATAAAAAAAATAATAGCAAGCTTTTGCTAAAGCGACAACAAAAATTACAGCTTTTTTCTCTTTATTGTGGTAATTAAAGTTCCCTGCGCAAGCTAAACCAAAATAATCAACAAAAGATTTCAACAATTGTTCATCTTTACTGTGCTGAGAAACTCTAAAGCTTAAGGATACAGATTTATATTCTGACTGTGAAGTAACATGTATTGAGAAAGATCCTTCTCCCGATACAAAATCGGCCATTCATTCAGGATCAGGTATTACCATATTTTTAATTAAAGGTCTATTTACTGGTATAATTTGAGGAAATATATTTTTAAGTACTGAAGGTAAACCTAAGTTCATTGAAGCACATATACTAACAATTTCTTGTAAACCTTCGGAAGTTAAATGCTCTCGATTATTTAATTTATTAATAATTAATTTGAATAATTCAAAATCTGCTTTTTTTTTGTAGCCGGAGGCTAGTAATTAAAGTATATTGATTGAAATGTGATACTATTATACTTACTTCCTTTAAAGATCTTACTTTATACACACATTCTTGGTTAGAAATATTAATTGAACCTACATTAAAGTATCCTTTTATCATTTCTAATAAAGATAAATCTCTTATATCTAGTTTAATCTGAAATGTAGGTATTACTCTTCATTTATCTTTATTTTTTTCTAAATGTATCATGAAAGAACCTTCTGCATCTGTGAATCCTGTAATAAATCAAGGATTTAGTTTATTGTTGTCATTGTTAATATTTGTTGCATAATTACTAATAAATATTGCTGAATAAGTTTTTAGAAAATAAAAACGTCTAATAGATTTATTGTATATTAAATTTATTTGGTTAAAGAATGATAATATTTTTTGTTTACCCATGCTTAGCCATTCTTTATTTATGAATATAAATGATAATATTATTAATGTTATAGTAGATATAACAAAAGCTATTGGACTTGAGATAGCTATATTGTTGTATTTGAAGTTTACACTTCTAACAACATTTCTATTACTGTCTAATACATTACCTTTTAATGTTAAATTTTCTAATAAAGTATTTACTTTATAATCTGGTTTACTGAAGAATATTTCTTTTATTATACCTAAGTAATAAATACCACCTACTACACTTGTTAGTATAGCTACTAAAGATAAGAATACTAATCCTTTATCTAAAGCTGCGCTTAATACCATCTGTTTACCGAAGAATCCTACTAGAGGAGGCACACCTACAAATGAGAAGATTGTAATAGCTAAACTTATAGCTAATACTGGATTTATATAGAAGTAACCTTTTAATTGACTAACTAATTGTATAGGAGAATTAGTTTTATCCATTAATTCTTCATGTTCTTTATTATCACTAGTATAGCAATATAAAGAGAAACCTATAGCAACTAATATAATAAATACGTTTAAGTTACTTATTGTATATTGTGTTAAATAGAATAAGAAAGCTTGTGTTGATTCAACACTAGAAATTCCTAAAGCTAATAACATAAATCCTACGTGAGATATTGTACTATAAGCTAATAGTCTTTTAATTCTGAATTGAGTTAAACCTACAACTGTACCAACTATTAATGAAAATAATGAACTCATTAATAATATAAATGTTCAGCTCATTTCTGTAGCCGAGGGCTCGAAACGATTATTAGTATAATAAACTAATTGTAATAACAGTATAAATATAGATATTTTAGCAATTAAAGCTACAAAAGTAGTAACTATTGTAGGTATTGCGTCGTATACATCAGGAGATCAGAAGTGTAATGGTGCTGCACTTATTTTAAATAAGAATCCTATAGTAAATATTACTAAAGATAAATTTATATAATAAGGTTTGTATCATAAGTCTGTAGAACTTACGTCACTTATACTTGTAATAATGTATAAACCATCTAAACTTGTACTACCTGAATTGGCATATATTAAAGCTGTACCTAATAAATGAACTAGAGAAGCATCTATTACCAGAATACTCCCCTTTTCCCGAACCGTACGTGATAGTTTCCCATCATACGGCTCTCCAGACTAAGCATTAGATTCGTTACTTTGTGTTTTCTTGTTATTCCTACTATGGTGTTCCATGTGACATTTTCTACATAACGGTATTTGTTTACGTTTCTTTAAAGCCATGATTTTATCTATTTCGTTGGCTTTAGGATTTAAATCCTTCATCATACGAACATGATGCATCTCTACTCTGTAGTCCGATTCACAAACCGCACATGTAAGTCCTTCCAAAGAAGCTTTTGATATTCCCTTTGCGTTAAATCTTAGCGATATATCATCTACTTTATAGCTGAATGCGGCCGTATTGATTCCTAGGATAATTTTAGAAAACCCGTGTTTGTCTTGACCCTTAAGATCTTTACCAAATGAAGCAAATATCTTTGCTTGAGTTCCCGCCTTGAACTTTGCTGCCAATAATTTAGCGCATGATTCTTTCAGTATGTAATGTACTTTGGCTGATAAATCATTAAAATTCTCCGCAAATCTATAATATTGAGTAATACCTCTGTAAACAGAATTATATAATATTATTATTGCATCTTTTGGTTCCTGCATTCAAATGAATTTAGGGTAAGGCGTATTCTCCTTTAAAAACCCATTGTTAGCTAATTTCTTTGTAACTTTGTCTATCGGTGCAGTAAGTCTCATGTTCTTAACATTTCTGCTAGGAACTCCTCTTCTGACAGAGTATGTTTCGTGAGCACTTCTTTTTATTCTGACCGATAGGAATTCCGCGTGTTCTTTATTAGCATTTGTGATTTTGGTTTTCGTTTCCGAAAGCTCTAAACCCATTGATCCTTTCAAAAACACGCTAATCTTTCTCATTAGCTCTTTGCAGTCATCTTTAGATCCTCTCACTCCTATAATTCAATCATCTGCATATCTTACATATTCCAGTTTTTTGAATTTAGGGTCTATTTCTAGCTTAGAGGGTATCAATCTTATGACCTTTTGTAAAGCTAATTTATCTGGGATAGTTTTAGCTCTTTCTTTCCTAATTGATAATTTCTTATATGTAGGATTGATAGTCGCTCTGGAACCCACATCAAACTCTTTCTTTAATTCTAATATGAATTTATCGAATTTGTCCAGAAATATATTGGCCAAGAGAGGGCTTATTATAGATCCTTGTGGAGTCCCCACCACCGAATGCGAGAAAGTATTGAATTCCATGTATCCAGCATTCAAAGCCTTACGTATTAAATCTAGGAATCTTACATCTTCGATTCTTTCGTTAAGTATGCTCATAAGTTTGTCATGTTCTATTGATGGGAAACATTGAGTAATGTCCCCTTCGATAAATCATTTGGCCATAACGAATTTCTGTCTTGCACTTCTCAGTGCGGTATGACAGCTTCTGTTAGGTCTAAAACCGTGGCTGTTATCTTCGAATGAGGGTTCATATATCGCTTCCAGGATCAATCTAATACATTCTTGTACCAGTTTATCTCTGGGTGGCGCTATAGTCAATGGACGTTGTCCTCCGTTTGCCTTTGGAATATATACTCTTCTTCCTGGTTGGAATTTGAACGTATTTTCCTTCAAACTTTGGATAATCTCTACTATAACTTCTTCGGACATTCCGTCGAGCGTAGTAGGGACTATCCCCGGAGTCATGTTACCAGGCTTACTTTTTAATTTTTGGTAAGCCGCGTAGTATAATTCTCTATCATATAACAATCTATATAATTTATCTTTCACTATGAAATGTTTATTATCAACACAAAGCTCGTTAATCTTCTGTATTTTACCAAAACCGTCAGTTGATACTGTACTGGAACTTCCAGCGATGTTGGAGTATCTACAGACACTTAATCCTGGAGCCCTTCCCGTAAATGGTACTACGACTCCTCTGTTACCATGGCCCTTTAGGGCTTTAGGCAATCCCGTAGTTCTATCTTTTACTTTTATTAATCCGTCCTTAGAGCCCCAACTCTTTACGTTATGAATACTTATTGTATCCTGGTTGCAGTTGATCCATTGCACAATTCTTCACCTCAAAATCGTGCACAATGCATATATTCTTATCCAGACTGAACATAGTCCTCTTGTAGAGACACCTGGTAAATTGGGTTCGGGCAGTATAGCTCTGCTCATAGACGGCTCGGCTCGATGGGCTACTAGACCTAACTGGATCAGTCCTGTCCCACCTTCTAACAGAGATGCTAAGTTCAATGTCGGGCTTTCCCCTTCACCTAACTCTGATGCCGGAGTTATATATGGATAATAACTAAGTCTTTTAAACTCGTAGTAAAAGACAGCGCAACGGCGCACGATAAAACAAGAACTTAATCCACCTAATAAGAAGTATATTAAACCTCCTGTAGTAGATAATTCTGAATTTCTATAAACAGTACTTAATATATATAAACCATAACTTTGTAATTCTATAGCTAAGAAGATAGATACTAAGTCATTAGTTGACATTAAGAATACTGCACCTGTAATAATAAATAATAAAATTAAAGGATATTCTATTATTTTAAGATGTTCTCCCATTTTATTTATTATTTTTGTATTATAATAAACAAAGTTATTAAAGATTAAATCTTTTATAGATGAATATTCTGATACTCACACTTTTCTAGGATAGAAGCTAGTTAATGTTAATATTAATATACTAACTAAAAATAAGAAAATATGGAATATTTGTGTTATATTTGTAACTAATAATAAACCTCCATGTAGAGCTATACCTTTAGTAACTACACTTAAAGAGGCTATATCATTTAAGATACAATATGCTAATATAATCATAGCTATTCTATTATATAGAATAGAGATATCACGTCTTAAATTAACGGCATTTGAAAGTAAAAGAGAAATAATTGATATTATTATCATGACTTAAATTAATATAAAATCTGCACCCTAGCTAACATAGGGTTTAGCTAAAATAGCTAGCCTCAAGGAAGGGTCGAACTTCCATTACAGACATATGAAATCTGAGTTTTAACCTGTTAAACTATTGAAGCTTGATATACTAATTAATTAATATATCAAATATTTATTTAGTAATATATAACTACTTTTTAGATGCTTTAACTATATCAGCTATAATATATATATTTTCCTGCGAAGCACAAAAAATAAGATATATATAAACTTAATAAGCTAGCTATTATAAGTAATATAATAGCAAAGATTAGAAAAATATTATTAGATTTACTTGTAAATTTTAAAGCTTTTAATATAAAGTAGTGAACCTTTTCATCTAGAATTTTATTGAAAATTTATAATTTTCATTGATTATTTACTACTTTATTGGATAAAAACAAAATAAATATACTTCATATAAACATTATAATACAAATGTGTACTACATAATTAGCATTTAATAAAGCCATTATTGTATCTATATCTGCAAAGGCTCAATTGAAAAAGCTGCAGGTCCATCATCACCGGGTTTAGGTAAACTTGGATCTAATTTAGGTGAATTGGGTAAACTTGACCCTGTAGAACTAGCTCCTGCTTTCGAAGAATTAGATTCCTCTTTTAGTTGCATTAACTTAACCTCTTCAGCAAAGCTTTTGTCAATTTTTTTATTTATAATAGTATTAACTGTATTAACAGTTGTAGCTACCGCACCTGTTAATAAAGCAGTTCCGGCTATAATACCCATTTTAGCTAGAGGTGTTATTCCTGCACTACTTTTAACAACTTTTGCAGCACCAGCAGCACCTGCTCCAACGGCTCCCGCTAATCCTAAATTAACAAGTCCAGTTGATATAGAACTTGGTATATTTACATTTTCGATACTTACATTAGTATCAAGTTTAACTTTATTTGCTTCCTCTTGTACTTTTTTAATCGTTTCATCATCTATACAATAAACATAATCTGTATATAATAGACTAATTACTATATATATACAGAAAATACAAATACAAGTAAAAAGAAATTCTAGTGTATAGAATTTTCATATAAATCTTTTTAAGGATTTTCCGAATCATCCTTCTAAACAACTAAATATTAAAATTGATGAAGGAATTATTATATAATAATTCAGGGTCGCTTTAGCAAAAGCTTGCTATTATTTTTTTTATAAAGGCAGCAGTAAAATTCATTATTTTTTTAATTGAATTTTGGAACTTTAGATTATATATTTATACCTATGGACATGCATTTCATGGTTGTACTTCGTATAAATAAATGAAAATAATTATACTAAAAATATATATTTAATTTATATAAAATACATATAGAATACACATATATATAATTTACATAAATCTAATAGCATTTTAACATTTAAGCAACCTAGACTTAAAAGGGTGGATACTTGGACTCGAACCAAGAACTTACTGTGCCACATACAGTTGCTCTACCTGTTGAACTATAACCACCTTTTGTGCTGCTTCGCAGCAAGATCTTGGAGTGATTCAATAGTGGAGCTTTAGCTTTAGCTTGCTATTATTTTTTTATAAAGGCAGCCTCCAAAAATTTATGACTTACCTATTATGCCGAGGTGATTCGAACACCTACTAGTAAATACCAAAAATTTATGTCCTACCTATTAGACTACGGCATATTTTACTACGTATAGTAGTAGAGACTATGAATTTTTTATGCTTTTTTCATCCATCAAGTTAAATCTTTTAATTTTGTAAACTATTTATTATAGGCTTGTATTTGATACTGTAGCTATAATTATTTTACTTGCAGGTCTTAATCAGTTACCTTCTAATGCTCCTACGGATAGAAGTCCTACTATTAATGCTAAACGTGAAATATATCTATTGGTCGTTCCTACTAAAGAATTATCCTCAAAGATATTATTAGCAGTATTTAAGTTTTCTTGAATAAGATCCTCAACATTAGACCTAACTGATAAATTTCTAATTATGTCCATTGCATTATTGATAATCATATTATTATGATGTATAAAATTCATTCCTTGAGCATTATTAAAGTTAATCATTTGTGCTGCGCACAAAAACTATAGGATTAATATTATTTATTATATTAGGATTAAAATTATGGATTATATTAGAATTCATATTATTAGGTATTCTGAATACATTCATTGGATTAGGATTAAGATATAAATTTAATCCTGGATTATTAATAATTACATTAGTTTCAAGATTAGTTGGATAATAAGTTGATCATGTATTTACAATATCTGTATTTATACTATTTGGAGGTTGTAAAGTCATCATATTATTTATCTCTTCACTAGGTTGACTTCAAACATTATTATGATAAAGATTATTCAATATAGCATCTTGATAAGATAAATGGATATTAAGAATATGCAAATTATTATTTGTAGTTAATAAAACTGAATTAATATTAGCATTTACAGCATTAATCTGGTCTGCCAATATAGGTATAGTATCAGATAACAAATTTAATTCATTTCTCATACCTAGACATAGGCTAAATAAAGTAGTAATAGAATTTTGTAAAAGATCAAATTTGTAAATTAAAAGTAGACTTAAAGTTAAACTAGAAAATAATTTAAATGTATTATAAAAAGATATATGTTTGATTAAACTAAATAGTTTTTTACTACTAAGATATAATATATTCTTTATAAAATACTTGATAGAAGGATTTCAACTTTTAAATAGAGCTCTAGCTTGCTATTATTTTTTTATAAAAAAATAAAGCCTCAAAGAATACTAGTGATAATTTAGATTCTAAATTTATATTAAGGGTTTCCATGTTAGTATCTAGTAATTCATTATTTTCAATAACTAAAGGTTTTGTATCTACTCATAAATTATTTTGATTATATAGTTTCATTCTTTTAGAATAACTATCAGGATTAATCGTAACTTCCACATCATAAACTTTCGTTCAATTTCACAGTTTACCTCTTACAAAGTCTTTTCTTACAGTAGTAATAGATTTACTTTTAGTATACATATCTTGATAATCTTTTAGAGTTAATTGATTCTTATTAATACCTTTAGCCTTTTTAGTTAGTTCATCATTATTATCAATAATACAATAAGTTTTGTTACTAATAAAATAAGCTTCTTTAACTTTATGTTCTAACTTTAGTTTTCCTATGTCTTTGTTATTTACCATACTTTCAGGTAGTTCTATATTAGTAACTATACTATCAGTATTTGAATAATAAATTTTCTGCTGCTGCCTTTATAAAAAAATAATAGCAAGCTTTTGCTAAAGCGACCCATGTTTAGGATTTCTAATTTAAGTTTAGCCATATGTATTCTAGCGTAAGCTGTAATAGCAGCACTAATAGGAACGGATACACTATCGTATTTGTTTCTAGTAACATTTTCATTATTCACTAATATATCACTAACTTTAGAAATATATACAGAAGATCCTTTACATATGTCAATATCAATATCAGTATTATAATTCACTAAATAAGTATTATTATTAAGTTGAACATATGAGTTTATAGCTCTAGTAGATGCAATTCTATCAAATTGTTTTTCATCTACTATATCAGTAATATTGGAGTTAATTTTTAATCCAAATCTACCAAGTAAACTATTTAAAAAATAATTTGGCTACGCTTTTAAGTGATTTATCGTTACCAGCGGTAGATTTAACCTCATAAAGTGTTTCAACATAATCTTTAAAAATATTTTCTTCTTTATTAAAAGAATATCCTTTAATAATATTGATTTTATAACCTTGTTGTTTAGCTAATTTCAATTCTTCACTATCAACCTTCTCAGGATCCTAAAGGGAACAGTAAACCATTCTTTTTAGTTCTATAAGGTAATAAACCAATATATTTATTATAAACATTCTTAGTATCTATTTTACAATAGTAAAACCCAAATAAATCATCAATGTCTTTATTATGAAAAAATTCTAAATAAGTACATAGGAGTCCAGGAAGGGAGTTCAATGCTACATAGGGATATAAACTATTAACATCATAATAATATAAATTATGACCATAAGGTTTGTACACTTCTGTACATCCACCATAATAGGCTTGTTTAATTTCAACATAAAGCTTCTTATTGTTGATTAATGGAATAACTTCATTATGATAATGATGTCTTCTAAAAATTTTATTAGCTAAACCTGAAATAGTTAAAGAATCTGTAATATTTGTATTCAGGAGTGCTGCTTCGCAGCACACCTTTATAAAATAACGTATTTTCATTAGCAAAATCATGAGGAAAAACTCCTTTCATTACTTCTACTTTAAATTCTTTACATAATTGATGTAAACTTTTGTTAAGAATAGAAAAGCTATCACATATAGTAACTGATTCAGTTTTTTTACCTAATATTTTTCTTTTGATAACTAGTTTTAATACCCTATTATCTTTAAATAGAGGATAAAGTTTATCCATTTTCTTCAGCAAACTTTAATTCTTCACTATCAACCACTTCATGAACCAACAGGAGATTCTAATCCTAACTTATTTCTAACAGGTAACAAAGGTAAGTAAATATCTTTAGGGGACTCTATATCACAATAGAAATACCCAAATAAATTCTCGATATTTTCATTATCTTTAAAATAGATAACCTTACTAGCGTGTAAACCAGGCATAGCATTTAAAGCAGCATAAGGATATAAACTGTTTACATCGTAATAAAATAAATTTTCCCCGTATGGTTTATAGACTTCAGTTATACCTCCGTAATAAGCTTCTTTTATATCCTTATAAATACTAGGTTTTGTAATTTTAGGTATGTTATCTTTATAATATCTATTTAAATATATTTTCATAGCTAATCCTGAAATAGTTATAGATTCCATTATATTAATCTTATAATCCTTAAAAAATTGTTCATTGGCCCTAGTTATCACTTGATATAAACATTCAAGATCATTACTTAGATATCTAAGGGTTTCAGCTTTAAAAGATCAATTATTACTATAAACACTATTATATTCTTCAATTGAAATATCGTTATATTGATCAATACTTGGTGTATTTCCCAAATAAAATAAGTTTTCCTTAAGAGCGAATTTATAAGGGAACAGAGATTTTTGTACAGTAACACCCAAATCTTTACCTAACTTGGATAAACTATTAGTTAATATACAATAACTATCCAATATAGTAACTTTTCTATTCCCTTTTCGAATAATTAATTTAATAACTTTATCATCACGTAAATATGGCTCGAGTATATATAAATCATTATTCTGATCTTCCTTCATATTATCATTCTGTGTTATCACCATTTCATTATAGTCATTTAATACTTTAATTATAAATACTACATCATAACCTCCTAGATTATGACAATAAAAAGTAATATCACTGAATTTAGGTCTCAATAACGTGTTAATAAAATTTAATACCAATAGTTGACTCGTAGAAGTTTCTTTGGTATCACCAATATAATAGACAATAGGAAACTTATCTAACTTGGTTCTAAAACCTATAGCATAGATTTCCTGTACATTATCATTTTTATATGTTTCAGTATCGATAACACCTATATTAGAGTTGGGTAATCAAGAACTATCTTTTATAACAACTTTATCTAAAGGTTTAAAATCGATAGGTCTAGTACTACTTATAACATTATTATCCTTTATATTAATAACCTCATTATCTCTTCTTCTTATTAAGCTATTATCACTTAATTTCTGATCAACTATTCTAGATAATAAAACACCTGAAGTAGAATACTTAAACTTTTCAACATTTAAAGGATCTTTATCATTAATAACTAATTATGATATTCATTAAATATCTTTTTATTACTAAAAGTTCTATTATTTCTATATAGTATAAGGTAAACCCGACTTGAACGGGTAAGATATTATTATCCAATAGACCTAAACTATTTATGTCTGCCAATTCCATCATTACCCTTATAGAACTTGTAGGAATCGAACCTACATTTTAATGATTAAAAGTCATACGCATTCACCATTATACTAAAGTTCCTTAAAAATGCTCGAGGTAAGACTTGAACTTACAACAAAAATAGCTTCAATATTTCACTCTACCAATTGAGTTACACGAGCTTGTTAGATACTAGGTATCTTTCTTTTAAGGCGCAAGCTCTTTATTTAATTTTTTATATCTAACTAATGTAGATAATCCTACATTTAAAAATTCAGCTGCTTCTTTATTACCTAAAAATACTGTCTCCTCATTTAATACTGTGTCTAGAACTTTAACTTGAATAGATCTATTCATTGACATTTTTAACAAGCTTTCAGGAGAATGATTTTTACCATAAAAAGAAGTTTCTTCACCTTTACGTAATACAGCTATCTCTCTCATCTTTAATTTAGTCTCTTCTGTATGTTTACGTCCCAGAGACTTTAACCCTATACATGATTTGGTAATTTCAGTATGTTTAGCCCCTTCTCGAGAATAAGCTATTTTTAATATATTATACTCAGGTTCTAATAAATCTATATAATATTGCTCTCTTTCTATTAAGGTACTTATATCACAATATTCTAGAATATCTATACTAAAATTTCCATATCCGTATTTTAGTATGGCACTGTAAATAGCACTAGATCCTTCTGCTAGTTTACGCTGAACAGAATTTGTAGAATAATAAATGCTAAATCTACCTCTAATGGATTTAGCTGAACCTATATAACTTTTATTTGTAATTAAATTATTTCGTACCCCTCCGGGGTCAGATATATACCTGATTTATTACTATTATCCTTATAAAGAATAAACTTGTCCCTTTCTGCATTAAAATATGTTTTTGTGGGAACTATGTTATTATTCATTGTGTTTTTCATTGTTTAAAGTTAAAAAATTATGCCCTTGTTCACTCTTTCGAATTTATGAGCCATGATGTTAAAAACCATTACCGAGCTCCATTTATAAATTATAGATTACAGTTCTTTGGGTCTTCATCTAATCCTTAATTAGATATAATAGAGTTATCTGACCTTCACTAATTTAGATTTAAATTGAACTAATTTAGTTCACTATAAGATCTAACTTCGACGTTCTGCTCGACCAATTGAGCTTCACGAGCTTATGGAGATATCAGGAGTCGATCCCGAATTAACGATATGCAAAATCGCAGTTTTACCAATTAAACTATATCCCCTGTGTGAGAGCTTTATAACAATCTAATAAAATATATCCGAAGAAGGACTTGAACCTTCAAGACTAGAAGTCTACAAAGCTTAAGTTTGTTGTGTTTGCCAATTTCACCATTCGGACTAGGGCTAAAGTGACTTGAACACTTATTTTTACTGTTATGAGCAGCATGCTTTACCGATTAAGCTATAACCCTTTTTAAATTAAAATAATTTAAATTAATTTTATATAGTATTCTTTATTGTTAAATAATATAGGTTTCTCAGCTTTAATTCTTTTTCTAACTGTATGAGAACTTATTTCTAAGAATTTTGCACAACTAGTTATAGAGTTAAAAGTTTTAAAAACTAAGCCTTGTAAATCTCTAAGTTCTACTTTCATATTTTTTCTACTGAAATCATATTTATTAGAAGATTTAATCAAGATTCTACCATCTTTTTGTTTTTCATAATTAGATGGTCCATTTAAGATTACCTCTATTTCCGAAGAGGTAAAACTTCTTTCTATTTTAATAGGTTCGCTAGTAGAAAATCTATTATTATTCATTTTACTTATAACAAAATTTATTAAGTCTTTTCCGTCTTTTGTATAATGTAATCCTAGTTTTTTAATTTTGAATATAATTTTTCATAGCTTTAGCTTTTGCTTTAGCTTGCTATTATTTTTTTATAAAGGCAGCAGCACAAATAATCCAGTTCTTTCTTACTATGTCAAATCCTAGAATCAAAGAAAGGTATTAGTACTTTATCTATAAAATCATTATTTTTAATAGATAAAACATAATTTGATGCTTCTGGTCTAGTTATATTTACATTGGTTATGTAAACAAAACCCCATGTAATTCTTAGATCATTAAATTTAGCTAAATTAATAAAAAATTTCTTTATTGCTTCCATTAGTATTAAATTACCTTTTTGTGTGCGCTGCGCAGCTTCGCTATGAAAATTGTAAAATATTATCTTTTTTAATAATATTAAAACTACCATCACCTTCAATAAACCCTAATAATCAATTAGGTGTTATATTAATTTTATGATCGTCTGGTATTTCAAAGGTAGTTCTTTTACTATTCATATTACTTTTAATCTTATCCATTTCTAATACAAGTTCTGGTGTTTTAACTTTAGTATTTACATAAAGTTCGAAAGCTTTTTTAAAATCTAAGAAGATACTTTGTTGTATTTAAAGGATATTTAGTAAAAAGTTATAAAATGGATTTAATTTCCTTTTGAGAAGTTATAGAAAAAATTGCAGAAGATTCATATATAGTTACTTTACCTATTCCTAAAGTCTTTTGAATAAAATATAGTACAGATGCGTCATCTATATGTAACTTTATTAAAAATCTAAAAGCAAAAGTACTATTAGTTTTAACTAATAAAAACCAGCCTTCAGCGTCTGTAAAGCCTCTTTATCATTCAATAAATTCATTAGAGAAGATAAATTGGTTATTTTCTGAATTCGAATTTTCTATAGTTCTACAGTAATAAGTTGAATGTAGAAATCTCTTTTTATTAATAAATTGTGTAGCCATAGTAAACAATGTACTACTACTATATCTGGTTCACAGTTGTGATGTTATTTTGTTCATATTTAAAAGTATATATAAATCTCTCTTTGGTCACCGAGAGATTGGGCGGCTATGGTTATAAGGGACTTCCCCATAGACTGAAGTTTTAATCTATAACCTTTTCCTTCCATAGAAAATATATTAGATAGGCCTTTCAATAAATATATAAATTATATATTCTATATAGATAAGTACTGTTATGAGCAGTATGCTTTACCGATTAAGCTATAACCCTATATATTACTAATAGATCTAAAAAAAACGCGGCTAAAGGACTTGCACCAATATCTTTCGGGCATGAACCGAATATGTTTCTATTACACTAATCCGCTTAGACTAGACAGGGATCGAACCTGCGATGGTAGCATTGAAAGAGCTATGTCGTAACCACTTGACTACTAATCTTTTTATAGTTCTACAACTATAATTCACGACTTCTATTCATCGTTGATTTAATCTTTAAAATTTTATCCAATCCTTCTTGAGTTAAATGATCCTTATTTTGTATAAATTCAGCTGCTTTAATTCAATCAGCAAAATCCTGAGATTTTACCCCCTAATATTAGATATTGTTTAAAGAAAGGTATAATCTTAGTATAAATAACCTTAAAATTTGTACACATATAATATCCTAAATCTCTATTATTATAAGTACGGTAAGTACCGCAATTCAAATAATTTATAATAGATTTAAGAAGATTTTCATCACGAGTATGTTGTGATATTGTGAAAACTAATTGAGCTCTAGATGCTACTTGATTAGAAGATTTTCCTATTCTTATCAAGAATGACCCTTCCCCGGAAGTAAATCCAGATAATCAACCACCATGTGGAACTTCTTGCTTATTAATCAAATGACGAATAGCAGGAATAGTTTCTATAAAACTATCTTTTAACACTTTAGATAAACCTGTGTTAATACTTGCTCTTATATTTACAATCTCTTTAATACCTTCATCTGTTAAATGCTTACCATCTTTCATCATAATTATTGCTTTCTTTCATAGAATATAATCAGCAAATTCTTGTAGCCGGAGGCTACTAATTAAAGTATATTTATCATCAAAATGAGGTATAATTGTATTTAAAAGCTCGTTCAGAGAATTAACTCTAAAACTATATGCATTTTTACCATTAGGTACTATCCGACCTACACCATTTAGTTGTTTTTGAATAGATTGTAATATTTCTAAGTCTTTTTTATGTAAATGTATTTCAAAGAAACCTAATACCTTTCAACCTGTTTTAAATCTTTAATTTTTAGTTATAGAAATATAAAAACATACTTCAGCGTCTGTAAACCCAGTTATAAATCAATCCAGGTTAATTTGACTAGATGTTATTTTAAAGTTTTGTAATAATTTTTTCATAGCTTTAGCTTGCGCTTTAGCTTGCTATTATTTTTTTATAAAGGCAGCAGCACAAATGTTTAATTGTATTGAATTTAGTAATAAAAGAATGAGATTTATTAAAAAGTCATCCTTGGATATAACGCGGATTAGCTCGCAGTAAGCGTAACCACTTGACTACTAATCCTTTTTGTGCATGCTAAAGCGAAAATAAGCCCAATGCAAGTATCGCACTTGCTTCTATTGATTACAAAACAATTGCATTACTTTTATGCTAATCAGGCATGTATTGATATATGTATAAATAGTAAATTATTAAATTAGTACTTTAATCTTTAAAATCTCTAGATTCTTACGGATAAAGCCTATAAATTCGTAATATTATATTACGTATATTTAAGAAATATCTTAAGATAAGCTTCGTGCCTATATGCTTTCAGCACTTATCCTTAACCAACTTAGCTTTCCTGCCGTGCTTATGCTATACATTATCTTAGTGAAAGAAACATCCCTATGTATTATCGAAATAATACAGATATATATAAATAAATATATATATTTAATATTAGGTAGGCCTGCTTCGCTAGAAGCAGCCTACACATAAACAACAGGTAAACCATAGGTTAGTAACCATAGTTTAACAATGTTAAACTCTTCTTGTTCCTTGCGTACAAAAGTTAGTTCTTATTTTATTCTAATTCCCCCTAGAAGATAGAAACCATACTGTCTCACGACGTATTTAACCCAGCTCATGTAACTTTTTAATCGACGAACAGTCGCACCCTACATAGTTCCTGCGTCCATGAGGATAAGTTAAGCCGACATCGAGGTGCCAAACCGCGCACTCATTTTGTACACTCTTGCGCAAATTAGCCTGTTCTATATGTTATCATATTTTTATTATATTTCCATTTCTTTCAAAATGGTTCAGACTATGTCTTCATCTTTATTAAGAGCTTGCCCTAACGCAAGCTACACACATATTTTAGTATCCTTTAATATTTATTTACCTCTTATTAATCTAACACTAAACAATTCTTCCTTTATTCATTCCTGCTTTAATCTTTTCTTCTAAACCTAAAGGAGTTAAATGAGCTTTATTTTTAATTAGCTCAGCTACTTTACATCAATCTTCAAAATCTTGTAATTTAACACCTAATACTTCAGAGAATTTTGTAACAACAAAATCTATTCAACTGAATTGAAAGTGAATTTTTTTTCTTAATATATCCACAATCTAAATTAGATATTAAATTTCTCATTAAGACTTCATCACGTATATGTTGAGTTATTGAAAATACTAATTGTATACCTATACCCACTTTAGTGTTAGTTTTATAAGTATTAACAAAAAAACTTCCTTCAGCACTTGTAAAACCTACTAATCAATTAGGACATACAGGTGCTTGGTTTGAATTTAACTCTTTAATTGCGGGAATTACATTAGGGAAAACATTCTTTAAAACATCAGATAAACCATTGTTCATCGAGGCTTTTAATGATACAATTTTTATTAATCCCTCTTTAGTTAAATGATTTTTATCTTTAACTATATTATAAGCTTCCTTAAATAACTTTAAATCCTCTTATTTTTTAGTTATTAATGGATACTTATCAAAGTGATCTATTATTATTTGCGGCTTTATTTTTTTATAAAAAAATAATAGCAAGCTAGAGCTCTATTTAAAAGATTCAATTTTAAATTGTAATGCATTTTCATTTAATTCATGTATCTTCCCTGCATTAAAATAAGTTTTTAATAGTTCTAATATAGCTTTATCTTTTTTATGTAAATTTACTTGAGCACGTAATTTAACTACTCAACCCGTTTTACTTTTATCGCTTCTAACGATAGAAATTATAAAGCTTCCATCTAAAAATCCAGTAACAGCTCATGGATGAATAGTCATATTATTGTTTATTGTTGATTAAAAAAAAATCTCTAAATTATTGTACTTTTTAGTGCTGCTGCCTTTATAAAAAAATAATAGCAAGCTTTTGCTGCATGCATGCATGCAGCAGCAGCAGCAGCAGCCTTGACAAAAATCAAGTCCTATTTTACAAAGACTAAGAAGGGACAATGTTAGAAATATGAATTTCACAAAATAATGAATAATAATAAGAATTACAAATTCTACTTTCCACCAATTCAACCTTTAACTGCGAACGCTCCAATACGACGTTTAGATTTAGTTAATGAATAAGATACATTGGAGTTAGAGTTTCCTCTAAATAATACTGAACTTAAACGTTTGAATGATGAATCTACATTCTTTAATCCACCTTTTCATTTTAATGAATAGATAGATCTATCAGCTCTATAACGTTTAGTCAATCTACCTTTAACTTCTAATCTTATACCACTCATATTTTTATAACCTATTGAGTTATAAACTGTATTATGTATTTCTTTTTTATGCTGCGAAGCAGCAGTTTCATGTACATTGTTTAATAATCCATCTAAATTGCTATTAGCATTTATATTAGATATGATTTTTAAATCTTTATATTTATCTAAGAATAAATCAACATTGTTTTGACCTTTAACTAAAGTTCTTTCTTTTATTGTATTTATTTTAGGTAAATAAGCTCTATTTAAAATACTAAACATACTTTTCATATGATTCATTCTTGTCTTCTTTAGTTTTAAGGCTAAAGCATGAGTGAATAAGTCAGTATTATATGCTATAGATTTTAAATTGATTATATTATATTCTATTTTCTTTCCTATTATTTTATTTAATATATTACTTAATTTAGGTAATAATATTTGATTATTAAATTTGTATTGATTAAGAGAATACATTAAATCGTATTTTCTTAATAATCTTAGATATGTTTTTCAATATTTATTTATTATTACACTTCATATTTTTTTAAGATAAAGATTCTTTAAATTTATAAATTGATTTAAATATTCTAATTTAGATTGTAAGAATTTTCTTTTAGATATCTTATCTGATATGAAAGCATATTCGTTTTTATTAGTTGTGCAAGCTAAAGATACATTTAATATTTCGTAAATCTTATTAATATTATTTTTATATAATAAGAAGTAACGTTTTATTAAATTTTTACTTATTTTTTTATTTATTTTTAAATATTTCTTCTTTAATAATTTCTTTTCTCTATTAACGGTAAATAATGTAATTATTGCTTTATTATTCGTATGTTTAATTTCAGCATTACTTACATATATTCTTCTTAAAAAATTACGTCTTCTTCTTAATAATATAAACTTTTTAGAACCTACGTATTTATGATCTTTGAAATACAAATTAAAATAACTTTGGATTATTTTATTAATATTTACATCGTTCATTGGTATATTTTTTAAATTGTTTTTATTGTAAGAATAAACAACATTTTTTCATTCTTTAGAAAAGGAAGGTAAATATTTAGTTTTTCCTATATCTCCTACTTTATTTTTTAAAGTAACAGTTTTAGAATTATTATTTAAATTGTTAGTAAATATTTTCATATATTTTATTTGTAATTAAATTTCTTTTATTTTTGTTTTAAATATGTATAATAAAAATGTTGGGTAGTATTAAAAGGATTATCGTGTATATTGCATAACACTCACCTTATAGTCGTTGAACGTTTTTATCTTAAAATTATGCTAAGATAAACTTCGCTTCAAGTTTACTATTATAAGTAATTCTTGAAATTTACCCAATTTATATTAATAATTTTATATGTCTGCATGCGTGCAGGTATACACCGTACAGAGGTATAACTTTAGTTAACCATACAATATAAAATATTAAAGGACAAACATCCCTAGCGTAGCTTTTCCAATAATCCAAGATCTTTCCTTGTTGCATCTTGTGATCCTATGCCCTGCTTACGCAACTGTAAGATTTGTAGATAATCAAACAGTAAGGCAGGATTAAGCCGTTGAGCTTTTTAGATATTGTAAACATAACTATTTAATAAATAGCTAAAAAATATTAGAAGAACTTCTCCATAATATTTTTATTATCTCTAATTTCTATATAGTGAAAATCCTACCTAATCTTAACTATATTTACAATAAATGCAAATATAATCAATTGTATATGATTAAAAATAAGAATAAATTCTTATTCAAAATTGCAAACAAAATATTTATAAATTTTTAGACACTCCTGTTTACTCTTTACAGGGTCTGTGCCCCACATAAACTGTCCCCTAGCGATAGTTCCTTACCAAAGGGTACCTACTATAATAAATATAGTAAGTTGAATTAGGCTGATCTACTAGTATAAGCATACAGACTATAATTTAACAAGTTGACTCAGTAAAGTCACATAAACTATAATCTACTTATACTCCTAAACCAATTCATTCATATGAAAGAAAAATAAAGGTTTCTCATTGTCATAAATCAATTACCTTATAATCTGAAAATTGTCTATCATAATCTATAATTAGTGACAGTAAAGCTGCATAGGGTCTTCTCGTCTAACTAGAGGTAAGCAGTATCTGCACTGCTATTCCAATTTCACTGGGTCAATCATAGAGACAGCTGTTGTATCGTTACACCATTCCGTTTCACAACTTTTGCCATAGTATTATACCTTAGGCTAGGTTATTGTGATTATTATTAAGCTTAAGTTACTTCATTTCATTTAAGCACCAATTTCTTGGTAACTAGAGCACACCTTACAAAATTAAATTTGAATTTTGAAGAAGCATCTGCTCGTTGCTCTTTTACACATTATCTCCGATAAGAGGTGACTTAGATCCGCGGTAACCTATTTTCCTTTCGTCTATCTCTTTTGATATTACCATACCCCTATTGATTAGATGGGCCATTTTAGTTGTTTTGAACTAAAACTTGGTTAAAAGAGCTTTAAGGTGTTCCCGGAGTTTGCTTCTTTAATTGCACAATATATCAGTTTCCTAAGCTGATTATCTATTAAATTGGTATTTTTATTCAAAATATTCTATTTTATAGATTCCTTTAAATAATTTACCACTTTCAATGTAAGCTTTTATAGTTTGACCTGTTGTATTTATGTCAAGACTAAAAGATAAAGCAGCTTTCCTAATTGTAGGATATGTAACAATAGTACCAGAAGGTATATGAGTTACTTTTACTGCTATACTTTTTCTAATTATTTGCTCATCATTGAATTTACAGATATAACCTTGATAAGGTTTACCTGTATCAATATATCTATATAGAGTGGTTTTGTTAGAAGGGGCGATAGTATTTAAAAAATTTACACAATCTTTAATACTATTAAAATATTTTATATCTTTATTATTGCTTTCAGATATAAGATGGATCTTTTTACCCTTTTCTTCTAACCTTTCTTTATCTAACATAGTTATTACATCTTCAATACTCATACTACAACTTTGTGCACTTTCGATAGGTTGATTTGTGAAAACATATTTATCTAAATAAACAGAATTATTATTTATTATACTATGGTGTATTTTTAATTTAAAAATGAAATCTTCTTGGATAGAAGATGAATATATCAGCTTAGAAAAATCCTTAGTATACATATATACAGTTTTAGATCTTGAACCTGAAATTTGATTAACTACTCTTAAAGTGTTAAGATTAAATCCAGGTTGTAATAAAAAGTATTGTTCTATACTAAGCTCTTGAGAATAAGAATAGTTTTCAATTAATGGTATAACTTGTAAACTAAACGCATTCACACCTTCTTTTCTAAGTAATGGTATAAATTTACCAACATCAGGATGTGTTCCTTTAAAATATCCAATCAGTCTACGAGCTAATGAAGAAGAAGATCCTACATACATACTGCCCGTAGAAATATGAGTTCATATATAAACTCCCGTTTTACAACGTTCATTTCTTATTGTTCCTATAGTATTCAAAAATTTTTCTGTTTTTATAGTATTTACACTTAAATCATTAAATTCCAATCTAGGTTTACCTAAAATAGTATCTAAAATATCTTGAGATATAACTACATTAAGAAAAGATAACACATTATTAATTTCAACAGCAGTTATTAAATAACTACTATTGATATATTTCATAGCTAATGTATAAGAACTGTAATCAGCCCCTGTTCTACTTTGTTTTATCAAAGGTCAATTCTTTTTAAGTAAAGTAGAACAACTATGAAAACGCTGCTTTAAACGCAGGTGTTGGTAAATTTTGAATTGTTTATTTCTTATAATTGTCATATTTAATAGTCGGTGATTTTGTTCATGCAAGACCGCATTTAACGGCCAAGGCATTTCGCTACCTTAGGACCCTCACGTTAAGGCCGCCTTTAACCGGGGTTTCCGTCGACATCAAATAGTAGTATATTCAATTATCTCTGTTAACCAGCCGGCACCGGGCAGATATCACACTCTATACTTAGATTTTTCATCTTTCAGCAGAGTGCTGTGTTTTAATTAAACAGTCGTACAACATTATTTCATGCTTCTTCCTCTTTACTTGATATTAATCAAGAATAATGAGCCCTCCTTATTCCGAAGTTACGGTAGTCAATTTGCCGAGTTCCTTTCGCTCCATATATTTTATCCTCAATTTATTAAGGATTAGGCTAATATGGTTACCTAAATTTGGATATTTTTAATAACGATTCGAATTCATTCTTAATTTAATAGAACGAATTTCATCTAAACCATTTTTATTTAGATGAGCTTTAGTCTTCATTAATTCAGCTACTTTTACAAAATCGTCAAAGTCGCATTTCTTGCTCCCCTGTAAAGAGTGAACATGGAAAAACGGTATAACATATTTTATAATATCAGCCAATCCTGTTATCATATAATCCAGGACTCCTACAGTAGGAGATTGTGGGTAAACTTTACCTACTCTGAATACATTTGTAAAGCTTTCTAATAAAGCTGTATTTTTTTTATCCTGTGTGATTTTAAATACTAATTTGACTCCTTCACCTAATATAGTATCTTTTCTTTTGTAAATGTTTATAAAAAACATTCCTTCACCTTCAACAAATCCAATCACCCAATTAGGATCATTAATAGAAAAATCTGTTTTTATAGGTCTTTTAATCGGATGAATAGTAGGAAATAAAGATACAATTGACTTAGGCATAGTACCAAAATTCATAGAAGCTTTAATATTCATAATTTGAGTTAATCCTTCCATAGTTAAATGTTCTTGATTAACGATTAATTCTACAACTTGTTTAAACAACTGTAAATCTGCTCATTTGTCTGTAATTAGAGGATAAGTATCTAAATGTTTTATTATAACTTGTACATCTTTAATAGATGAAACTTCATAAAATACTGCCCCATCGTTACGTACAGCAACCCTACCTACATCGAAGAAATCTCTTATTCTTTCTAAAAGATTCTTGTCTTTTTTATGAAGAGAAATTTGGAAAATTGCTCTTACACTTACACCTAATTTCAAATTTTTATTTTTTATGATAGAGATATGAAAACAGCCCTCAGCATCAATAAATCCTGATATGTAATTAGGGTTAAGATTATTATTTTTTAATTTTTGATTTTTCATCTTTGTCGTTTATTTGTGTAAAATTTTTACTATAAGGATAATCTATTACACTCATAGTAACCAGGTTCTTTCGTTTGGCCTATTATTCTTTACCATTTAAGGATTCACCTTTCCATACCTGGATATTTATGCCTTTTCATTTTGTATTTCAATATACTTCGAGTGATACTTTCAAGACATTATTATTTAAATTAATTTAGCTAATAATTGTTTGTTATTAAACTTTTTATCCAAATTCCAAGTTTCCTTGGGGGCTAGAGTACACCTTACAATATTTATTTACAAAATATTGAAGAACCGTCTACTCGTTGCTCTTTTACAATAATATTTTTACTTATTATTGACTTAGATCCGCGATAACCCATTTCTATTACTAGAATCTACCTAACTTGTTACCATACCTGAGTAATTAGTTCAGCCACTCATATATTTTCATATATGGCTTGGTATTAGGAGCTTTAGGGTGTCCCCGGAGTTTGATTCTTATTCACAATGTGGGAGCCTAACCCCTACTTTATGATTGTTAGCCCATTTACGCCTTCGTATTCTCTACTAGCTTACTTGTTTCAGATTCTAGGTACGGTTATTCTTCATTTATAATAAACTTACGCTTACTATAAATATATTTACTATTTTTCCAGTACATTTTACACTAAAATGTCGTCCTTAGTAAAAAAGATTTTCTCATCGTTTAAATCTTTAGATAAGTGAGGTCGGGTAATACCAACTATCCAGCGTTAGCTGTTTGAGTCTGCTGGGTCTCCGTTACGGACTTCGCTTAACAAGCTTTTGACCTGTATGATATTCCCTCCTCCCAAACCGTGCTTGCAACTTTCATTGCACACGGCTTTCCATAGATAGTTGCTTTTCGCCTTTTGGTTTTTCTGCTCACTGTCAAAGTTGTGCAAATAGGGAATAGCAAGTTCCCTATCTTCACTGACGATATCATATACTGACGTGCATACATCATACTGATCCTGTTTATTTATGTATTATTTATTTGTTTTATCGTGGCAGTTGCTAGTAGTCTAGATCCTAGAACAAACCTATATGTGCTACATTCTCGCTTCTGCGGATGAATGCAAGATGAGACAGGCTATCTACTGCTCTCCTTCAGAGTCTTCAGTTGGCATTACCCAACTCGTATCCACTTAATGTGGACTCCTACTTCGAGAGCTCCGTCTCCCTCGGATTTCTCCGGTCGGGAGTTCCATCGTTACTCCTTATGGTTTTCTCTAATTCACTTAGGTTCCGTTCTCAATTATTTAAGTATACTCCGCGTATACCCCTGTTCGATAGAATTCTTTATGATGACTTTATATCCCTCATCATAATATCGAATAAGACCGCTAATCTGAGGACAGTGTCTTAACCCTCTAAGCGAGGTCAGGTAAATCCCGATTCAAGGTTTCAACCCTTAACCATATGAATCTTGCCTTGCGAAGTGCCATTTACTCAGATTTCCATGACAACATCGCTTTACACACCATGCTATGATATTTGGGAGTGTTACCACTCCCCTTTAGGTGGTTGGCAGTATAATTTAGGAATTCAATTATAATCTTCTATTCGCTGAAGACATACCATAAGTCCTACGGTGCGCACTATAAACTTAGAGGCCGTTACTTAAATATATCCATAAGCTTAAGGCGGAAAATTTTCTTTTAGTTACTCATGTCACCATTCTCACTTGAGTTAAATCATTATCATTCTATTTAAAAAAATAAAACTCGTAATTTAGCTCAACGTTCTGCTACCCCATTAAATTATAATAATATTATCATTATAATATATCATGGACAAGGTTTCGGTATATTGTTTAGATCCGTTAAATTTTCGATGCTTTTATAACTTAACAAGCGCTCTGTTACGAGGTCATAAAATTATGGCTGCTTCTAAGCCTATCTCCTTGTCGACTTTAATAAAAACCTTCTTAATTTCACTCAACTAATAATTTAGGAACCTTAACTCTTGTTCTGGGCTGTTTCCCTTTCGACATACACGGGTATTTTGCTTATATTAAATAAACAAAATATTCTCCCTAAATAGTTCATACAATATTTATGAACTATCCATTTTGACAACAGGTTTATTTATAAACCCGAATTTAATAATTAAATTTAAAATAATTTATATAACTAAATATAATACTATTCTGATTCTGAAATACAATAAAGTAATTTAACAATACTTCCTCTATTAATTGCATTTCTTACAGCTTGTCTTTTTATACCTAAATGTTCCGCTGCTTTTGTTAAAGTAGGGAAATCTAATGTTTCATTAGTTTGGATATTGAAAAGTCTAACAGATTTTCCTTCACGTTCTGTAGTCTTAGCTGTAATATTCGCTAAAGCTTCAGATGATAAAGGATTATTCTTTCTATAGTTAGTTGTAGCTAAAGATAATTTATCTCTAACCTCTTGGCTAACTTCTTTACCTAAATGTACTGAGGATAATATTTTTTATGCTCTTCAGATATTGATTTTAATTTAAATCTAGCTATATTTTCATCGCTATGTTTAAAACCTAATAAAGAATAAGCATTTTTTAATATATTATATTCAGGTTTGGCTGCACAAGCGATCCAAATAATGCTGTTCTCTTTTAATAAGCTCATCTGCTTTACAATACTCCAATATTTCTAATGTAAAATTTGTATGTCCAAGTTTTAATAAAGCAGCATGAATAGGTCTAGGATTTCTTTTTAATTCACTTTCCTTATAATAATCACCTACTCTTTTTGCTAAATTTAAACCACCACCTACATAGCTATTTCCATTTAGTTTATTTATTCGTACCCCCGGGGTCAGATAAATTCCTGATTTATTTTTATTCTCTAGCAATATTGCATTCTTATTTATAAATGCATTACTATAGCTCTTTACAGGTATTATTGAAGATGGGTTATTTGTAAATATATTTTTCATAGTGTTTTTTTTAATTAAGCATAAAAAATATCGCAAATTGTTGTACTTTTTAATCATGCGCTGCTGCGAAGCATGCAGCAAGATTCTGTTAAAAATATTAATTTTAGAAAATAGTTAATAATTATTTTATTGCCATTGCATCCTTTCGGATGAGGCCTGACTATATCTTAAGCTAAATATTATACCTAATCGGTAAATATAAGCCAACCAACATTTAGTCGATGAACTGCACACCTTTACTGAAAGCAGTCGGTGCTTGGCTGCGGATTTCCCATTGTGTTATCAATCATGATTTTACCTTACCACGAGTCATTACCTGTGCCATAAGATGTATTACTACTCTTACTTGGTTATGATTGCTTTAGGGTGTTCCCGCAATTTGATGGTTTATAGCAGAAGGTTCACTTCCACAAAAAGGCTGTACTTCAACCTTATCATTCTATGTCTGATCATTTAAGATACATCTTTGCCATTCCGAGTCTACATACTCACTGATAAAACCTTCATGGTCCCCCAATTTGTACAATATAAAACATATAAAATGCCTTGTCTGAGATTAAATTCTGTACCTGCTAAGATGTTTACTTAAATTGCCTACTATTATAGGTTTCGCAGAAACGAATCTACTTCTTCTACCCTTAGGATAAAGCTGAAGTCCTTCTCCCTAAATAACTATTTGTTATCCATTTAACAAATAAATTTGATTACTTTACATATGCTTTAATGGCATATATATTTTTTATTTCTTTACCTGTTTTTAATGCTTTACTTATTGCTGTTCTACTTACATTTAAATAAGTAGCTGCTTTAGTTAAAGTATCAAAAGACAAGTTTTCATTTGTTTGTGTGTTAATCACATTAATTTTTACACCTACATGTTTGATAGCCGCATCGGATATCTTTGTACGTGTTTCATCTGAAAGTATTACACCTTTACGTTTATTTGCTATTTTATCTCTAACATTTTGAGGTAATATTCTACCTGTTGCTGCTATAGATAAATTATTTCTAGCTTCTTCTGTAAGTTTACGTTCTTCTTTAAAGAATAATAAAGTTTCTTCCTTATGTTTAAAACCTAAACTAGATCCTGCTTTAGTTAATATATTATATTCAGGTTTTAATTTATCTATATAATATTGTTCTCTTCTTATTAAATCTTCCTCAATAGAAACATATTCTAATATGGCTAAACTAAAATTAGTATATCCATACTTAAGAAGAGCGTTATGTATAATTGTATTATGTAAAGTTAAATTTTTAACACTATAATATTTATAAAATCTAGTAGTTAAATTTATAGAACTTCCTACATATATCTTATTATTAAGATTATTTATTCATGAATAAATACCTGGTTTATTCTTATTATCCTTTAGGATATTTAATTTATCTAAATCAGAATTTAAATATACTTTTATTGGTTTTAAGTTTCTTATCATAGTTTTATTTATTTATTGTTTTAGCTTATACAGCTTTAATACGTAAATTATTTTAATCGTAAGTTTAGTAATCAAATTTATTCTGTATCCTTTCGGATAGGGTCTGACTATATCTTAAGCTAAATATTATACCTAATCGGTAAATATAAGCCAACCAACATTTAGTCGATGAACTGCACACCTTTACTGAAAGCAGTCGATGCTTGGCTGCGGATTACCCATTATACTTACGTATATCAATCTAGATATTACCATACCACGAGTCATTACCTGTGCCACAAATATGTTACCATACTTGCTTGGTTTAGATTGCTTTAGGGCTTTCCCGCAATTTGATGATTTATTGCAGAAAGTTCATTTCTACACACTGGCTATTTAAAGAGAGCTTACCTCTTTTCTTCGGACCAGCTATCCAAGTCAGTGTTGTCTTTCACTACACCTACCACGGTTCTTCGGAGATTTTTGCTACAATCACCCGTTCGGACTTTTATAATCCTGACCATGGTAAAATCACCTGGCTTCGGGTCTAACTTTAGACACTTATTCGTTATTTTAACGTTCGGTTTAACTACGCTTACTTTTCAGCTCGCATCTAATGTTAACTTGGTGACCCAATTGGGATAGGTAGGTCCTCTCGGACTTTCCCCCCCTTAGAACCGTGCGTGCGACTTTCACCGCACACGGCTCGTGCAATCATACTTAAGAGAATTTCTATCCCTCGTTTTGGAGAATCGTTCCTTCTCTATCAGCCAATGATGAGTTATATTAATATTTGTATAATTTAAGAGTCATCTTTAGTTTTCTCTCTTTTCTTTCTCGGTTTCCTTTCAATCTTTGGGACGCTAATCCTAAATCTTTCTAAACTTTGATTTCCATGAGTAACTTGATGATGACATATTTCGTGTAACGGAACAATGTTTTCAAGACTATATTTTCCACCAGATTTCTGTGGGTTGATGTGATGTAACTCCACTGATTCTCCGTTGTGCAAGGATTCTTTACAAATTGGACATTTTTGTTTGAATAACTTGTACACCAGTTGTCTAAATTTAGCCTCTATGATTTTCTCTCTTCTTTTTTCGAAATATTCTAAGTTCTCACTGAGATATGGATTTTTATCCAATTTCAGTGGTCTTAATATGATTATTGAAATTTCACCAAGATTTATTAATTTCTCGGATTTGGATACTCCTCAATTCCATTTTCGGGTGTTTGTTTGAACCATATATTTGAGAACAGTTCTTCTTAATGATCCTTTATGTCAATAAGATCATTTAAGCATTTTTTGATAAATTCAATGATCAATCGAAATAAAAACTTCTTGAGTGTGATAGGAAATTCTTTTGTGTTCTCCCCATCCTCTCAATACAGGGTTTAGTTCAGATATAATTTTTCTAATGGGCTTATTCATTACAATAATTTTTCTAATGGAGCATTTTAGTTTTTCTATACCTTTCTTCGATGGTTGAATTATCAGAACTGTTTCTTGATCTGTGTCATTATTTAACTTAGAATTTCATTTTCTTCTTCTGATGTTGAATCCTAAGAAGTCAAATCCAGTTTTAATGTGCGTTATCAAGGTTTTATTCTCATTTAGTTCTAATCCTCTTTCTCTTAGGAATTCTTTTAGAAGTTCCTTATTTTTAAGTACTATTTCTTTGCTTTTTCCAGTTATAATCATGTCGTCAGCATATCTTATGACATTTACACCTGGGCTTATTCCTTTGATTCGGGGATTAGCTTTCTTTATATGTTTCTCTATACCATTTAGAGCAATATTACTTAATAATGGAGATATTACCCCTCCTTGTGGAGTTCCTGCATCTGTTTCCATATAGTTAAGTTGTTCCATTACTCCTGATTTAAGTCACTGTTTCAGAACCATTTTATGACATATTGGCGTGTGTTTCATCAAGAAGTCATGGCTGATTCTATCAAAACATTTAGCAATGTCTGCTTCTAGTATCCAGTGTGGACTAGTCTTTTTGTCCATTAAACTTCTTATGGCAGTAATGGCATCTTGTGTTGATCTATATTTTCTGAATCCAAATGAATTGTAATCAGATTTAGATTCAACCACAGGATCTACTCCAAAGTGGTATATTGCTTGAACTGCTCTGTCAGTGATTGTAGGAATTCCCAATGGTCTTAATTCTTTCGAATTAGCCTTCGGTATTCATACTCTTCTCAGAGGCTGGGCTTGATACTCTTCAGAATTCCCTACGATTTCCGTTAGAATTTGAATTGCATTTCAATAGTCTTTTGAACTTCTTCATCTAATTCCATCTGTTCCAGCTGTTCTACCTCCTTTATTGGTTATTACTTTCCTAATTGCGAGGACTTTAGCCTCGAATGTGTTAAGTAATTTTCATTGTAAATTATACACTTCTTTAATATCCTCTTTCAATGTAGCGATAACTATCTTTTCTTGAAGATCCTTAACCACTGCTTCTACTTTCTTTCAATTAATTAAATTTCACCCATTTTTGAATTCCTTTTTATCGGTCTTCTTCCCTGTATTAATGAATCTTTTGTCAATTGTAAACTTGGATTCGCTTAATAACATCGGTCCTTTAATTCACATCTTCCTATTAAGTAACATTATATGTTTCGTTATTATCATATTCATTTGTTTATTAAATTATTTCTATTATATTGAGTGGAGATATCAAGTACTTATTTCACTTGTATTATTTTCTCATTCAAGTGGCATTCTTGACAGATGCCAAATTCTGAGCCGACTCTATTGTCGTTTAGTTACTTTTGCAATCCTAACAACTTAACGAATTCTGTCGAAATCTTAGGCTAATTTAGGTTACCTACTCTTTACTGTAGTTGGTACTAACAACTCAGGGGTTTAATTTTAATTAATTGATTGAAGGTAGGCAGATAATTAAAAATCAAAACACAGTTTAACCGTCGATTAATCGATACTGCTTTGTTTCCTTAACTGCTATGATAACAGTTTTGAACCCGGGCTGGTTTCTTTTGTTCCAAGATATTATAATTACGATGACCACAATATCTAAGTCAGCATCCTCTCGGATTGAGTTATTTAACTCTATCAGATCTATTACTGATCCGCATTCGCTTTTTAGACGTTCTTCTACCCCAAATCTTATATAGCAATTTCTGACAAAGTCATTATATGTTACTTCTCTCTAAATTTTAGAAAGCTTTACAAAGCTTTCTAAATCTAAAGTGCAGATTAGGGGCTTACCAGGTTCACACACAGTTACCGTTATTAAATTCCTTAGATTGTATGCTTTACTCCGTATCACATTTGTTCCATTCCATATCTCAGCATAAGAAAGATATGTCGTGATAAAACCCTAAGGTTCACCTTTTACGAAGCCTCAATGCATATTCACTTTCGTTCATCCTAGAATTTATTACCCTAGCACTCCGACCTTATTTCTAAGGTAGGAATTCTGTTACATTGTCTCCATAGCTTCAAACCAGGTGATTGCTCTCCTCGCTTGTATGGATAGGGTCAAACCAATGGAAAGGTCTGGTGGAATCTCACCACATTAACTGTGTGCGCTTACTGTCGCACTTATGCAAAAGGTACGTTCTAGAGCTTGCGCTCACGAACTGCTTATAAAACTACTATTTTTGTTTTGTTCCCTCATGGTACTTTTCACTATCGCTTATGTATTATATTTAGCCTTTGAGGAAGGTTCCCCAATATTTAAACAGTTTTGATACCGTTCTACTTTTTAGGCTCCTCTACTTTCGCTCACGCTATTCATAGAATCTCTTTTGATTTCTTTTCCTGAAGTTACTAAGATATTTCAATTCACTTCGTTTAGTATTAGATTTCTCTTAGAGTTTATACATTTATAAGAGTTTTTACTTATTTATGTAACTTATTCTCTTTAATACATAGCTTAAATTCCATAATAGTTTCTTTGTATACTTATATTTTTATAATTAATAATTATATA